>JAPXFY010000015.1:79814586-79857086 GCA_030674185.1 Monoplex corrugatus
AAACATTAAGATGGGCAGCCAACAGGCCAGTATTTAATGTCGCGGGCTGGGATTGAACTTTCACTGTTCCATTCAGATCTCCCAGTTATTATGATCTGGCAGATTCTCTGAGTCTGTGCAAAGCCATATGCGCCACCAAAGTCTTGAGAAAGAGAGAGAGAGAGAGAGAGAGAAAGAGGGAGAGAGGAGGGGAGGAGGAGAGAACAGGACTTGTGAAACACTAAGTAACACCACCAGAATGATTGCAACATAAAGACGGGCAACAAATAGGCCAGTTTTTTTAAGTTGCTGTATGGATTTGAACTCAAGACATCACATTCTGAGTCCACGATTCTTATCAACAAAGCCTGGAGTTTCGACGAAATGTAAGTACATCGTTATACATGCGTTTGCATGTACGGACAAGGATGAGGTCGGAGTTGGGTATAAAGTTTGTGGGCAAGGCATGGACACCGGATGGATTGGGAACACACACACACACACACACACACACACACACACACACACACATACACACACACACGATCGTAATCTTTCGGTTTACGAACAAACCCGAACAGCAAACAAAACAAAAATAAAACAAAACAAAACAAACAAACAAAAAACATCTTGGGACTTCAATGCATTTTACAATACTCCTTCAATACAAAGGATCGTAGGACGGTTCAACGTTTTCTGTAAACTTTTAGCAAACATCTTTTTGGTGTTTTTCCTGGACGGTCACAGCTATAAAGAGACTTTCACAGAACAGAAACACTCAGAAGACTCTCATAGACAAACACCCAGAAGACTTTCATAGACACACATCCACAAGACTTTCACACAGACACCCAGAACACTTCACCCAGAAGACTCTCATAGACACACATCCAGAAGACTTTTATAGACACACATCCAGAAGACTTTTATAGACACACCCCCAGAAGACTCATAGACACACACCCAGAAGACTCTCATAGACACACACCCAGAAGACTTTCATAGACACACATCCAGAAGACTTTTATAGACACACACCCAGAAGACTCTCATAGACACACACCCAGAAGACTTTTACAGACACACACCCAGAAGACTTTTATAGACACACACCCAGAAGACTCTCATAGACACACACCCAGAAGACTTTCATAGACACACACCCATTGGACTTTCATAGACACACACCCAGAAGACTTTTACAGACACACACCCAGAAGACTCTCATAGACACACACCCAGAAGACTTTTACAGACACACACCCAGAAGACTCTCATAGACACCCCCCCCCCCACCAGAAGACTCTCATAGACACACACCCAGAAGACTTTTACAGACACACACCCAGAAGACTCTCATAGACACACACCCAGAAGACTTTTATAGACACACACCCAGAAGACTCTCATAGACACACACACCCAGAAGACTCTCATAGACACACACCCAGAAGACTCTCATAGACACACACCCAGAAGATTTTTATAGACACACACCCAGATTTTTATAGACACACACCCACAAGACTTTCACAGACACACACCCACAAGACTTTCACAGACACACACCCACAAGACTTTCACAGACACACCCACAAGACTTTCACAGACACACACCCACAAGACTTTCACAGACACACACCCACAAGACTTTCATAGACACCCACCCACAAGACTTTCACAGACACACCCACAAGACTTTTACAGACACCCACCCACAAGACTTTCACACACACACCCACAAGACTTTCACAGACACACCCACAAGATTTTTACAGACACACACCCACAAGACTTTCATAGACACACACCCAAAAGACTTTTACAGACACACACCTGCAAGACCTTTACAGATACACACCCACAAGACGTTCACAGACACACACCCACAAGACTTTCACAGATACACACCCACAAGACTTTCACAGACACACACTTACAAGACTTTTACAGACACACACCTACAAGACTTTTACAGATACACCCACAAGACTTTCACAGACACACCCACAAGACTTTCACAGATACACCCACAAGACTTTCACAGACACACACCCACAAGACTTTCACACAGACACCCAGAACACTTCACCAGGAAGACTTTCACAGACACACACCCAGAAGACTTTTACAGACACACACCTACAAGACTTTTACAGACACACCCACAAGACTTTTACAGATACACACCTACAAGACTTTTACATACACAGAACACTTTCACACAGACACCCAGAACACTTCACCCAGAAGACTTTGATAGACACACATCCAGAACACTTTGACCTACACACTTAGAACACTTCACCCAGAAGACTTTCAAAGACATACCCAGAAGTTTCAGTTTCTACACACACACACACACACACACACACACACACACACACACACACACACACACACACAATATATATATATATATATATATATAATATATAATATATATATATATAATATATATACATATAAACACATAAATCTTTCAAAACATATCCCGAAGACTTTCTCAGGCACAATTAGAAACGTTCACATACACATACCCAGAAAATTTTCACACACACTCACAAGACTTCCAAAAGACACACCCAAAAGAGTTTCAAGGGCATACACACACACGCCCAGAACAGATGATTATCACGCTTTCTGGCATCAAATACCTTCCAACACAGATGCTAAAAGACACAGAGAGAGAGAGGGCGGGAGAGAGAGAGAGAGAGACAGAGACAGACAAGAGAGATAGATAGAGATAGTCAGAGAGAGACAGACAAGAGAAATAGATAGAGAGAGAGACAGACAGACAAGAGAATAGACAGAGAGACAGAGACAGACAAGAAAATAGTAGAGAGAGAGACAGAGAGACAGAGACAGAGACAGAGACAGAGAGACAGACAGAGAGGGATTCAGTTTTACTGAAGTTAACTTCGTCCACCACTAATACCTACTTTTATGTCATAGTTTCGAATAACTTCAAGAGCTGGGGAGAGACGGAATAAGCCAAAGCATGTTGTGTGTGTGTGTGTGTGTGTGTGTGTGTGTGTGTGTGTGTGTGTGTGTGTGTGTGTGTGTGTGTTGTGTGTATGTGTGTGTGTACATGCATGTATGTGCAAGTTAAAGTGTCCACACACATGTGTGTGAGTTTCTAAATAGGCGAATGCATGAATGAGTACGTACGAGACTGCTCTAATGCGCACATATGCATGTGCGTGAGTGTTTCCACGCATGTCAAAATGGTACAACATACACCAGACGGTATTCTGCAATCATAGATAATTGCACAGTGATTCTTAACAATAACAAAGCAATACTTTACACACACACACACACACACACACACACACACACACACACACACACACACAAACACACACACACACACACACACACACACACACACACACACACACACAAACAAACATATTTTTTTCGCCTGCAAATCTGTTAAGTGGCTCTTTGTAAAAGATAAGCAGAAAACAAACAGACCGATTGTGTATCAATAATACATGTTGCTGTGTACAACACAAGAAACAAAACAACACATGCAGAAAAAAAAAACAGCATCTGTGATCACTTTTGAGATAATTTAAATCATTTAAATTTAAGCACACACACACACACACACACACACACACACACACACACACACACACACATACACGCCCACACACGCACATTAAAAATTCGAACAATAAATGCAACAATGAAAACTACAAACACATGTATAAACAAGGAAACGAACGAACCAACAAAAACAACAACAGAAAAAAAAAGTCACACACGCATCAACCTGACATTTTTATCAAGTTAATACAAACAAACAACAACAAGAACAACAACAGCAAAAACAACATTAAGAATAACAGAAAATATCACATACACATCAACCTGACATTTTTATCAGGTCAAAACAATCAACTAACCGAGCAATTGCAATAACAACAACAACAATAGCAACAATCAAAATAACAACAACAACAATAATAATGACAAGAACAACAACAAAACAACAGAAACAAAATCACACTCGCGTCAATCTAACGTTTTTATCAAGTTAGAACACACACAAACACAACAAGTCACTCTGAGTCACTCAAACGTAACTGCATTCAGATCCCGAATCCGTTAGCTACAGACGTTAGCTACAGACGTTAGCTATATACCGCCACAGCGCCAAACTGGTAATAATAAACCAAAGGTCATAGTTTGAATCTCGGGTGGACTGCAGTAGTAGTATCCTATTTCGTTTGTTTATTTTTTTAAATTCCAGTCTGTAAAATAAAAACTGGCCTATTCCCCGCCACCTCCATTTCCAAATCATGCCAGTGGGGTCAACTTTATTTTTCATACGTCACACTCCCACCCCCCGCCCCTAAACCTCCTCTGGCCTCTTCCCTGCCTCTTTAATTTCCCAATCATTTCAGCGGTGTCAACTTATATTTTTCATACGTCACGCCCCCCCCCCTCCCCCGCCCCTTCCCCTCCTCTGGCCTCTTCCCTGCCTCTTTAATTTCCCAATCATTTCAGCGGTGTCAACTTATATTTTTCATACGTCACGCCCCCCCCCCCCTCCTTTCTCCCTGAAAAAATCGTGGGGGGGGGGGGGGGGGAAGAAAATCAGGTACATGTATCAATACATTCGCGGCACATAATTGAAGCAGATGTCCCTGATGTTGACCATTCCGTCCACTGTACCACATAGGGGATTGAAAAACAAAACGCCTGATTATAAATTGAAAATTAACTAAGGACACTAATATCTGTTTGTCTGTCTGTCTATCTCTCTCTCTGTCTATCTATAGATACAGACATATAAATATATATTGAAAATTAACTAAGGACACTAATATCTGCTTGTCTATCTCTCTCTCTATCTATTTAGATATAGATACAGACATATAAATATAAATTGAAAATTAACTAAGGACACTAATATCTGTCTGTCTGTCTGTCTGTCTGTCTATCTATCTCTCTCTCTATCTATCTAGATATAGATACAGATATATAAACGGGCCTACACGAACTAAAACAGCTTCCACATATCACATTTCCCTAGAGCAAAAATGCACTTAATACATGTACCCAAGTATCAATCCCAAGATAGAGTACACAAGACTTTATCGAACACATATAGGTGAAAGGACCAGCAAGGCAGATAATGCTAGGAAGAAATGACAGAAAGCAAAGGAACGAGACAGAAACAAAGAGAGTGACAGAAAAGAGGAAATAATTTCTAGCACAGAATTTCCAGAAGGTGGGGATACTATTTTCAATGAAAGAGCTTCCGGCGTCCCGAGTGGGAGGTCAACCCTTATTAACAACTTGCCAAAAACAGGATTTTTTTTGCAGGATCACCGAATCTGCCTGATAATTACTAGCAGACTTGGACGTAGTGATTACGGAACTGTCAAAGTACTTTCTGTTCTAGTTTGCAGCATTATAAAACAAACAAACAAACAAACAAAAACAAAAACAAAAAACAAACAAAAAAAAACGGGCTTGCTCGTTGGCATCTTTGCCTTCTAATCATTCCCATGGTGTCAATTCAGTGTTTCATAGGTCACGACTTCGCTCCCCTGCTCCCTCTCTTCACCCCTTGCAGTCCCCATTTAACCTTTTGACACCCGCACCCTATCCACCTACTGCAAAAACTTAACTCTTTGACTCCCTCGACTTATCTCCCAGTTTCCTACAGGAAGCTGATGGACAGGGTGAGAGAGTCAAAGGGTTAAGTTTTTGTTTTGCTAGCATGGTTGAGAAAGCAGGATGCTGATGGACAAGGTGCAGGAGTCAAAAGGTTAAGAACTTGCCAGCGCATACAGTTTTGCGTAGGCTCAAGGAGTCTGCCAATCATTAGCAGATTTGGAAGGCAAATTAAGGAACTGTTCTAGTGTGATAAACCCCTCTTGAATATAACCACAGGACGAAAATCAACTACATTAGGAAACAAACAAACAAACAAAAACAAAAACAGAAACAAACAAAGAAACAAACAAACAAACAAACAAAAACTGATATGAAGTCACTTCAAAATAAATTTCGTAAATCAGTGTCCAGATACCAGGACGTTATATTTTCATGTCATCACAAACGAACTGCTGAACATCCTGTATCAGTTCACATCAACAATAACACACACATATATAATAATAATGGCATTTTCCATCTTCATCACTCAACGTGTAAAAACTTCCGTACTGAAAATGCTATGAAAAAAGTAAAGTACCATGAATGCTTTATCCAACAAAATTTGTAAAACTGAATAACTAAAAAGCGTGGAATGGACGGTTCATACAATAAGTTGTTTTTAATCTACCACAAAAATACGCAGATCAATATAATTTTTCAATCACAGATAATCCACTTTTTTTTTTAAATGTCACCCTTTTTCTCCAATCAATCGGGGCAGGAATGAAATGTAATCATTAACAACAAAAACAAAGAAAGAAATGAAAACATGCGTGAGAATGTATGTAAATGCTTTCTTGACGCTCATATATACATGAAGAAAGGCTGAAAGCCACACAGACAATGTATTCTTGGCCAGTATCACTTTTGTTCGGTCAGACTGAAAACTAGGAGCTCTGCCTCTTCGTTTTCTTCTTGTTATTATAATTCTTTTTCTTCTCCTCCTCCTCCTCCTTCTTCTTCTCCTCCTCCTTCTTCTTCCTTCTTCTTCTTCGTCTTCTTCTTCTTTTCTTCTTCTTCTCCTTCTTCTTCATCTCTCTAAACTCCGAGAAGAATAACTGAATAACTAAGGAGTTAACTAAAGAACTGTTCATCAGATTCCTCCCACTCTGTCGGGTATGAAACAAGACCGGGGTCTCTGCAAACGGTTCTCTGGTGTGTACTGACACACACACAACCTTCAGATACAAATTCACCGATTAACCTCCAGAACAAAGGCCTCTTCACACTTAACATCAAAAACTTACTCTCAGATTCATGACGAAAGATTCCACGAAGAATATATATATACATTTAGACTGTTTGAGACCCACATGATACAGAACAAAAATATCAATACACCTTTTCAACGAAATGTACATTTATAACAATAGGTTAAAAAATGAGCTTTTTTCTCGAGAAAGGTATGAATGAAGATAACCTCTTGCCCTTTGACACATATTCAGTACAGTAATGATCAGTGTATGTACATGGTGTGTGGAAAATAATACCTCCTATAGATCATAACAGCAATCTTATACATAAGAAACCAAACTTGAAATGATATGAATCTGAAGGAACGTGACATTACATCTCACACACACGCATGCACGCACGCACGCACGCACGCACGCACACTCACACACACACACACACGAGGGGCGTGCGGGTGCAACACATAAAAATGCACATATATGTTGCTCTTTTTTTTTTTTAGCAAGAATAACAATGACAATGACTCAAACTTACAATGAAGATGATATGTGCAATTTACAGTTTGAGAAATCTGTCAGCACACACACACACACACACACACACACACACACACACACACACACACACACACACACACACACACACACACACATACACACACACACACACACACACACACACATATTTCTTTTTAATCATGGCACTAATGATTGATAAACAAAGCATACACAGTTACATTTAATCACTATCAAAAGGGATTCACTCTCATTTTCTTTAAATTGCACAAAAATAGATCAAACAATGACTCAGTCTGAAAAGTATAAAACAAGAAAATATAGATTTACTTTCAGTAGGCCTACACAATTCACAGACCACAACATGCTGAATAAAGATATAATACTTAGGAAGAAAGTGTGTGTGTGTGTGTGTGTGTGTGTGTGTGTGTGTGTGTGTGTGTGTGTGTGTGTGTGTGTGTGTGTGTATGTGTGTGTGTGCGTGTCTGTGTGTGTGTATTTATGTTTCTGTGTGTGTGTGTGTGTGTGTGTGTGTGTGTATGTGTGTCTGTGGTGTGTGTGTGTGTGTGTGTGTGTGTATGTGTGTCTGTGGTGTGTGTGTGTGTGTGTGTGTGTGTGTGTGTGTGTGTGTGTGTGTGTTGTGTGTGTGTGTGTGTGTGTGTGTGTGTGTGTGTGTGTGTGTCTGTCTGTCTGTCTGTCTGTGTTGAGTGAGTACAGGAAACTAAAAGACAAAAAAAAAAAGAGGCAATGATAGAAATCACAGGAGATGACCATGGGTTTCATTTAAAAAAAAAAATGTAAACACCAAACTTTACATATATTCATAAACCGGTAAAAAAACACAAAATTAGAAAAAGAACACGTAGTTAATACAACAACAGAAGACGGGCGCAATTTTTTCTCAGCCAACTGGCTTCTCTTGTCAATGCCACCTGTGTGAAGTTGTCTAATGTTTTCTTTTCTCTCTCTCTCTCTCTCTCTCTCTCTCTCTCTCTCTCTCTGTGTGTGTGTTTCTGTCCAGTTCTTTCTCTCCATTTCCTCCTTAGTCTAACTCCGTCTCTCTGTTTGTCTTTCTCTTTCAAAATTTTTCTCTGTGTTCTCTCTTTTTTTCTTCTTTTTTTTTTTTCCTGTTCGTTTTTTCCCTTCTGTCTGTGTCTCTTTCTCTTTTTGTCTGTCTGTTCTGTCCAGTACTTTCTCTCCATTCCCCAATCTCCTCTCTCTCTCTCTCTCTCTCGTCTGTTTGTCTCTCTGTCTGTCTGTCTCTGTCTGTGCCTGTCTGTCTCTCTCTTCGTCTGTCTGTCTGCCTCTCTGTCTCTATTTGTCTATCTGTCTCTGTCTCTGTCTGTCTGTCTCTCTCTCTTTCTCCCCCCCCCCCTCTCTCTTTCTCTCTTTGTGCTAAGTGTTGTGCACTTATTCTTTGCTGTCATCCGTATACCCTTGACAAAGGCCAGTTGGCAGAAAATTTGCATGTCTTGTTTTGTTGTATTAAATATGTATTCTTATTCTATCTTTCTGTTTTTCTGGTTCATGTTTGCTTCAGTTCTGGCTGTCCCTTTGAACCATGTTTATATATTTGTGGACAAAAAAAAATAATCACAGAAGAGCGTAGCATTATAAACCACATTATGCATAGCTTTGACACACACATGTGTCCCTCTGTTCGTGTTCGGTTTAGAAAATAAAATTCATCTCAAAAAATTTTTAAAAAAGAAACAGAAAAAGCAGTCATCTAACAGAGTCATGTCATATTGAATAAATCAATAATTCATATTTTCCTCATGATCAGTTCAGAGAGAGGATGTATTCAAGTAACAAGTACAGACATGCATAAAGACTCTCTCTCTCTCTCTCTCTTTTCTCACACACACACACACACACACACACACACACACACACACACACACACACACACACACACACACACACACACACACACACTACCTGAATATTCTTCACCCTAGAGTTAATCTGTGAACGTGTTGCTTACTTTGTTTTTTATTTATTTATTCATTTACCTTTTTATTTTTGCTTTTATTTATTTAATTTTTGTTTTGTTTTGTTTTTTTTGTTGTCTTTTGTATGAATCCTTTCATAACGGGGCCAAGACCTCAAATAAGTCTGAATTGTCCAATTCTATTCTTTATCACATATGTCACAGTACACATTTCCTTCAATATTTTCTTACCACAGAAATACACAATGCGTCTTTCAGCAAACCAACTGTTTAGAGGGGTAACAACTAACATTCTATAAAACTTATCAATAACGTTCTTTAAAGAATGATGGTTGAACCACTTTCTGAAGTAAAAAAAGCCATGATCACCAAACCTATGCATTTGCAACATTTCAATAACCCATACTACTGACCTATATTTGGTTCGTATCTATTCTAAAACAGCTGAGGACATTTTATTAGCATCTCTCTCTCTCTCTCTCTCTCTCTCTCTTTCTCTCTCTCTCTCTTCTACACCACACACACACACAAACACACACACACACACACACACAAACACACACACACACACACACACACACACCCTATTCATTTTAACTAAGTTATTTAAAAAGCAGCATAATTCAACATCAAGTTGTCATCTTTAGGGTCTCCTATAATGTAGTAGTTCTCAGTAAAACAAAACAAAAATCTGTCAGCTTCAAACTAAGGTACTGGTTCTCACAATGAAAAAATAGCACTCTTTAAAATAGCAAAACAAGTTATTAATTCTCACAGTTTTAAAAAAAATGGACTGTTCAGAGAAAAAAAAAATACCAGTGTTCACAGTGCTTAACCCTTTGACTCCCGCACCCTGTCCACCAGCATCGTGCATTGCCAACCATGCAAGCAAAGCAAAACCTTAACCCTTTGCAGGAAGCTGGTGGATAGGGTGAGGGATTCAAAGGGTTAAGTTTTTGCAGTAGGTGGATAGGATAAGGGAGTCAAAGGGTTAAATGTACAAGTTCTGACAATGAAAAGAAAACTTACTTCTCACAGTGAAAAAAAAACAAACTAGTTCTCACAGTGAAAAAAAACTAGTTCTCAGTGAAAAATCTAGTTCTCACAGGTGAAAAATGTACCGGTTCTCATGGTGACAACATCCTTCAGTTTCTCACAGTGAAAAAAAAAAAAAAGTTCTCACAGCAAAAAGATATACTCATTTTCACGTAAACAAAAAATTCTCACAGTGACAACAAAACTAGTTCTCACAGTGAAAAATGTACCGATTCTCATGGTGAAAAACCCCTTAGTTCTCACAGTGAAAACAAAAAGTTCTCACAGTCAAAAGATGTTCTTATTCTCACAGTGAAAAAAAAATTCTCACTGTGAAAAAATGTGCTATTCGACAGTGAAAAAAAAATGTACTAGTTCTCAAAGAGAACAAATTACTGGTTGTCACAGTGAAAAAAATGTACTAGTTCTCAAAGAGAACAAATTACTGGTTGTCACAGTGAAAAAAATGTACTAGTTCTCAAAGAGAACAAATTACTGGTTGTCACAGTCAAAAATATGTACTAGTTCTCAAAGAGAACAAATTACTGGTTGTCACAGTCAAAAAAATGTACTAGTTCCCACAGTGTAAAACATACTAGTTCTCACAGTGAAAAATTACATCATGCTCATAGTGCTGAAGCATACTAGTTCTCAGTCTGAAAACCTGTATTAAGTCTTGCGGTCTGGGATGGGGGGGGGGGGCAAAGGGAAGTGTTCACAATGGGAAAATGCACTACTTTTCCTAGTGAAAAACGCACTGGTTCTCAAAGGGAAAAATATATCACTCTCAAAAATGTACTTCTTTTCACAATGAGGTAAAAAGTGCTCACAGTGAAAAATTATACTAGTTTTCACAGCAAACATGCACTAGGTCCTCACTGTCAGAAAATGTACTAGCTCTCAAAATGGAGAAAAAAGTGCTGAGTGAAATTTTTTTACTAGTCTTCATAATATGAAAAATGTACTAGTGCAACACAGTGGGAGAAAAAAAAGCGCCACGGTGAAAAACTGCATTAGTTTGAAAGTGAAAACATGTACTACTTTTCACTGTGAAAAATGTGTAGATTGTCTCAGTGCCATGGCGAAAAAAAAAAGTAGTATTTCTCACAGTGACAAAATTGTACTCATTTTTACAGTGAAAAATGTACTAGTTCTGGTATTGCCAAAAATACTAGTTCTCATGGTATAAAATGTATTAGTTCTCTTAGTTCCAAAAATACTAGATCTCATAATATAAATGTATTAGCTCTCATAGTGCAAAAATACTAATTACCATGGTATACATGTACTAGTTCTCATAGTAAAATGTACTAGTTCTCGCAGTGAAAACATGTATGAGTTCTAACAATAGTTCTCACAGTGTCAAATATATATAGTACTTCTCATGATGTCAAATATACAGTAGTTCTCATAGTGTCAAATATACAGTAATTCTTACAGTAAACAAACACGCCAGTCCTCACAGGGAAAAAAACATAGCTTGCAATGAAAAAAATGTCAAAATAAAACATAACAGCTCAATCACACACTTATTTGCACACCAGTACACATACATATTTCTGCAATAAAATGCACACATGTTTTACACAAAACAAAAAAGCAGAAAACCGGACGATCACATGGAAATGAAAAAAGCTAACACCCAGTGTAATAAAATCATTGCTGAAGCAAAGAAAGATTATTGGGCATCATACTGCACCAAAGAAATTTCAGATTTTAAAGATTTCCATAAAGTCTGGACAAAAATGAATCAAATGAAAAACGGAGCCAATTTACCCAATGAAACTAGCCCACCTCTCATCTTCCAATTTTTTCCCCGTCTAATATCACTCATAGTGAACAGATGTTAAACCAAAGAACGAACGAATGAACAAAAACTTAATGAATGAACTGTTGTTTCTGTCTATGCTCTGCAGAAAAAAAAAGATGTACATGTATATAAAATATATGAAAATCTACTTCATTTCTTTTTGATATCTATAAGTATTCAAATATGGAAAGTGAAAACAGACAGAAAGAAGACAAAGAGGCTAACAAAGTGGTGACAATGTACTATGACAATGTTCTCCCTACAAGGACAGCGCTCTGATTTCCAAACAGAAAATCCATTGTGACAATAAGCATTCATGCCAACCAATATGGCATCAGGTCTAATGTGCACACCCTGCAAGTCTTGTGTGTCATAAAGTGCAGACTGGGGAAAAAAATCAAATGCTGACACATAGACTGAACTGTAACTCACAGACTGAACCTTAACCCTTTCAACTCCCTCATCCTCTCCATCAGCTTCTACCACACTGCGGCAGACACTGGTGGATATGGTAGGAGAGTGAAAGGGTTATAACTTATATACAGAGATTATGTACATATGAGTACTGTATAGCGTAACACAATCACAACATAGGCAATTCACAACTTTGTTCATCTTATCTATTACGAGGTATTTTACCAAACAACCGACACACTGCAAAGATGCTCGACGCCCCCTCAGTCTGTACAGAAAAGAACACAAGTGATGGGCACAAAACACGCCGCTTTAACCCTTTCACTCCCGCACTCCGGTCACCAGCATCCTGCAATGCCAACCATGTTAGCAAAGCAAAAACTTAACCCTTTGATTCCCTCACCCTATCCACCAGCTTCCTGCAGGAAGCTGGTGGATAGGGTGAGGGAATCAAAGGGTTAAGTTTTTGTAGTTGGTAGATAGGGTGCGGGAGTCAAAGGGTTAAACATTCACCAACTCCAACCCAACTCATCATGTTAAACATGCAAGTGTGCTGTTACTGTTATTTTTGTTTAAAGCCCAGCCGACTGCATAGAGCCATATCAGGGCTATAACCTGTTTCAAAACACACTACTTCAACAGGGGGAAAAAAAAGAAAGAAAATTCAGTACACACATCAACGCATTCATGCACATAATCTAAAGAGATGCCCCTGGCGTTGACCACTCTGTCCAATTTATCACACAACAGGAGATTTAAAAAACAAACCTGAATACAAGTTCAAACATAGGCCTAAAGTAACTAAAATTGCTTCCGCATATTGTATTTCCCTACACTCAAAAATGCACTCACTATATGTACCCAAGTATTGATCCTAAGAGAAAATACATACGACATTATCGAACACATGCAGGTGAAAGAACCAGTAAGGCAGAAAATTATAGGAAGAAATGACAGAAAGCAATAGAACAAGGCAGAAACAAAGAAATTGACAGAAATGAGGAAATTTCTAGCACATAATTTCCAGAAGGTGGGGATACTATTTATACTGGAAGAGCCACCAGAATCCCCACAAAATCACTGGTAAGTTGCAAAGTCAGTGCTGTGTTAGAAGCATCTGCAACATTAAAATGCTTGATCTCTATCTAAAGCAACCATGCATGTTTATGTTTATGCGGTCTGTAAAATTTACGTTTATGCTGTTTATAAAATAACTGTGTTCATGATGCTTGTAAAATAACTGTATTTAAGCTGTCTGCAAAATAATTGTGTTTGTGTTGCTTGTAAAATAACCGTGTTTATGCTGTTTGTAAAATGACTATGTGCTGTTTGTAAAATAATTGTGTTTATGCAGCTCGTAAAATAACTGTTTATGCTGTTTATAAAATAATCATGTTTATGCTGTTTGTAAAATAACTGTGTTTATGCTGTTCGTAACATAACTGTGTTTATGCTGTTCGTGACATAACTGTGTTTGTGCTGTTTGTAAAATAACTGTGTTTATGCTGTTTGTAAAATAACTATGTTTATGCTGTTTATAAAATATGTTTATGCTGTTTGTAAAATAACTATTTATGCTGTTTGTAAAATAAGTTTATGCTGTTTGTAAAATAAGTTTATGCTGTTTGTAAAATAACTGTTTCGTACACATTTGTACTTTGAAAAATGCACCTAGATGAATTTTATGTGTTTAAAAGTTTAAATCCTACGTCTTACAGAAAATGTATATATACACGTGTTTTCTTTAAGAAGAATACAAACAAGTTTGACAGAAAAAAAAAGAATCATGTTAGAGGCCTGGAATGATGATAAGAAGGCAGAAAGCGAACAAGAGGATTTTCTTGTAGTTTTACATCCACAGCTGTCCATTTTACCATTATCCTTCATTTTTTTCAAAGAATAAATTTGAGTAACGAAAGACTGTTTTAGTTTGACGTGACCATTTTCAAGAAGACAGGCCTACCTGTTTGTAAATTAGCAACAGCATGTTTGAAAAATGGTCTTGAGAGAAAGAGTACGTTGGAACAGTGTGTGTGTGTGGGGGGGGGGGGTGTTTGGGTGTGTGTGTGTGTGTGTGTGTGTGTGTATGTGTGTGTGTGCATGCATGTGTGTGTGTGTGGGGGGGGGGGGTGTGTGTATGCATGTGTGTGTGCATGTGTGTGTGCATGTGTGTGTGTGTGGTGTGAGAGTGAGATTAGAGAGAGAGAGAGAGAGTGCATCTTTGTTGTGTGTGTGTGTGTGTGTGTGTGTGTGTGTGTGTGTGTGTGTGTGTGTGTGTGTGTGTGTGTGTGTGTGTGTGTGTGAAAGTGTGCGTGTGTGTGTGTGAAAGTGTGTGTGTGTGTGTGTGTGTGTGTGTGTGTGTGTGTGTGTGTGTGTGTGTGTGTGGTGTGTGTGTGAAAGTGTGTGTATGTGTGTGTGTGAAAGTGTGTGTGTGTGTGTGTGTGTGTGTGAAAGTGTGTGTGTGTGTGTGTGTGTGTGTGTGTGAAAGTGTGTGAGACAGAGGGAGGAGGATGTTTGGGTCACGAATCACATATCTTACTCCCCTCCCATCTCCCCTTCTCCCCTTCCTCTCTCCCTTCCCTCAGTTTGCGTGTGCTTTGTGCCCTGGAGGTTACGTCTTTGTTGGTCACTGCTTTGGTCATGATTAGAGTGCACTCCCTGATTTGATTCTTGAATCAGCATTTGGTGCCTTGTAAGACAAGAAGCTGGTGGATAGGGTGAGGGAGTCAAAGGGTTATGTTTCTGCTTCGCTTTGATTAACTCAATCGCTTCGTGCCGAAAGAAAATCTCCATCACTTCCGTTTACTGCTTGGGTACGCGACGTCGATTTATCGACGGCGGACATTTGTTTTGTTTTTTTTATGTCAGAAGCGTCAGTTATAGGGAAAACTCACTGGGAACCTAAACTAGGGTATGTTTACAGCATTTATTTACCTTAGACCATTTGTGGCAATGTGAAACAAAGACAACAGTAGCCTTTTTTCAGCGCTACCCGCGACATGCGAATTTCGCAAGTGGCGTCAAGGAAAGCAAGTCGAACCTCACAATTCTGTAAATATTTTGTGCTCTGGAGCAACTGTACACAAAAAATGACAACTACCAGTAATCTTGTGATTTGAAACATCCATGGCATCGAAATCATGTTCTGGACTTCATCTAAAACTGTTTCACAGTGTGTGTTCATATCCATCAACAACAAAAAATGACCCCCCTTTGGATACCTATTTGGATACCTCATCATTTACAAGTACACGGAATACCATAAATAAAGTAAGATTATTTGTAAAGATCTAATCCTGGTCTTTCTGTATCACTTTACTTTGTTTGTCTACTTTATTTGGTTGTTTTTCTATATTTTTTTAAAATGTGCTAAAAATCCTCCGAATTGAGGGGGCAGAATGACCCTGAAGACTGCGACTCGATTGAGTTAACAATGTGGGATGCTGGTGGAGAGGACGCGGGAGTCAAAAGGTTAATTACAGGCCTTTTTCTTCTTTCATTTGTCATCTAACAAGATCATGCCACATCTAGCAATGAATACAGTCACTTAGAAACTGTCTTAACATTAGTAGAACATAAAAAAAAAGTCTAGCAAACTGCTGACTGACTGAAGATTTCGAGATTAAAAAAATTATTCAATGATATGATGTATTACAAACACCTTTTCCATAAAAAGTATCTTTTTCCCCATGTCAAAACTAGCATAGGCAGTTTCATAAGGCATGCTCACTACATCCAAATGACGTTTTTAAGGAAATATCTATTATAAAAGTAAAGCATCGCTTGACTTCAGTCAGCAACTTGTTCATCAAAGAAGGAATGACAGCTTTAATGCAATTTGGTGATTGTCAGTTTTACTTTTGATCATATACAACAACTTTTGATAACTAATCATTTGTAATGTACAAACTCAGAAGCATTTTTTTTTTTTTGAGGGAAAAAGTAATTCAGGAAAGCAGAGCATGCTCTGCTCACAAAGTATCCATGCCTGAAGAATGACTGTAGAGACAGACACCAGCTATGCCAAACAAACACCACATCCTTCATGCCTTTGTCTCAATGTCTTTGCCAATACAATCAGCATCAATCTTTCCATTTTTGCATGATCAGAGTAAAAACTTGCAACACATTACTGTAACAGAAACTACCAATGCAAATGGACAACACCACAAACACACCACACATACATATATATGCTTAACATCATTTTCAATTATGGTCAAAACAATACACGTGTTGGTGTATAAAACAGCGGATAACGGTTTGCAAACTTAAAATACTACTGCAAACAGTTCATGTATTTACAAGGTGTCTATGGCTATGGTGAAACACTACCTGTGAACAATCCACTGACAGTATATACACACTATGGTCTGTGCCTGCTGGAATAGTCGGTATCAACACAACCTACACAATTGCACTAGCTACTTGTTAACAGAACGTCACACAAGCTACAGCTACCAAACAACTCTAACAAAATCTCATGTAAGCTGTCAATCTGACAGTTAAAACAAAGTGTCACTTAAAAGCTATGTGACAAAAATCGCAATATATCAATCTGACAGTTAAAACAAAGTGTCACTTAAAAGCTACATGACAGTAGTTGCAACATACGTCACACTTGCAGATTTCTACTGATTTTAGCCTGGATCAGTGCAGCTCTCCTTTCTCTCCCTCACCATATCCACCACAGTCTTGCAGGGAGCTGGTGGCAGCTGGTAGATAGGTTGAGGAAGTCAAGGCTTAACAACTTGGGTCTCTTGGATTTTCACCCATAATGACGCATTTGTTAACTATGGACAATGTTTAAAACATACCTGTACAGGTAAATTTGATAACATGCACACAACCGGGTTTTGTTCCACTTTTTTTCATGTTTACGTTTCATGGTAAGACACGACTGAGTGTGGACAGGTGAGACAGGTGAGACCTTTCACACCCAGTCCTGTCTCACCAGCACAACCAACTGTGGCATGGCTCACGTGCCTCTCCAGAGAAGTCAAGGCACTGTCTTCAAACATTCTACAGGCCCTTGATCATTCTGTCCTGCATCATTACATATGATGGCTGATTCACTGGCACAAAGGAATTATGCGTAGACTTAAGGTATCAGTCACAGATTCTGAATTAAGTGTGGACAGATGCTACAGAACAACCCAAATGTGAGACATCATGGATTTAGATATTGCTTTACAGATGTGCTGGGATCTTCACAGCACAAGGACATTTTTTCCCGAGTAACTAAAAAAAAAAAAAAAAAAAAAAAAAAAAAGTGTAGTCACAGCAGAAGGACATTTTTTTTCAAGTAACTAAAAAAACAAACAAACAAAAACAAGAAACAAAAACAAAAAAGTGTAGTCACAGCAGAAGGACATCCAGGAGTCATGACCTAGATGTGGCCCAACCCCCTTACTATGTCAGGAATTTAGGGCTAGAACATTTGCTTGAGGGGAACTCCTTCATCGAGCACCTTCTGTTGGCAAGCTCTCCCCAAAATATTTGGCTACTGGCCTAAAGTCTGTTGAAAGGCTGTTCCACTATTCAATCATTTCTCACAATAACATTAATTTGTTCTATACAATAGCCACAGTCAAACTTATTCTTTCACCACATGGACTGTGAAATGTGTCCATCTCTGCAAATTCGCAAATTTCATTACTTCAATTTATACATTCAGTGAATCAGGCCTACTTTCTAGTCAGTCTGGGAAAAAAATGAATTCTGTATTTTTTTAACTAAAAAGTAACTTGACAATGATGCTATTTTCATAAAGACATAAACTATACTTACAAAGTATAAAGAGATACTTATGTTTATTTTGAAAGAAAGACATGAGAGTAAATTTAAGTAACAATGTCCTCAGTAAGTATGTGGAGATATTTAACAAATCACTGCAGTATTATACTGGAGATGTTGTCATCTTTAGAGTAAATCATTAAATGTGTACATGTGTGAGCATGTGTGTGTGTGTGTGTGCGTGTGTGCGTGCATGTGTGCATGTGTGTGTGTGTGTGTGTGTGTGTGTGTGTGTGTGTGTGTGTTTTGTACATCTGCATGACAGATTGTTGGGACAGGCGAAGGGACAGACAAAGAAAGAAAGAAAGAGAAAAACAAATGTAAACATGTGTGTGTCTACGCACACATAAAACAACAACAACAACAGCAACATCAACAACAACAAAAACAGTCACTTGCACATTACCCGTTTCCTTCAGATCAAAAAGCTATCAATGAACAAAACTATAATTTCCACATTGCACACAGCTTGCAATGTACTAAATAAAACCAAACAACTCAAAGCGCACAGAGACCCACACCCCTGTGCTCACAACAAAACACTGTCTTCTTCACACTGCAAAAAACTCCATCATTGACTTGTTCTCACACACAGAGGCAGAGTCACCTGTGACCTAACTGAAATAAAACCTAAGATTCAGTTTCAGTTTCAATTTCTCAAGATGACGTCTCGATATTCAGAACGAATTCCACATGCACTAACATCACAGGTGCCATGTGATGGAGAAGATCCAGAATGATCACGGCACAAGCCTTAAGCCTGCACATAAATCCATGAGCTGACCAGGTCCTGAGGTCCTACCTAGGTAGTTCCATAACCCTGGGGTCAAACAGGAGTGAGGTGGCAGAGACCTCAACTTTTCCCGGAGCCAGTACCTCCAGGGTGGCGTCCATCCCCTCTCCCTCGCTTCAAATTCATATTCGTATTTCTTTTTTTTTAACCAAGACTTCAGAAAGGCAAGAAAGCTAATTGGCCTTCAAGAGGTGGGACATGGGAAATCAACCTATCTCTCCAAGGCAGCCGGGCAATGCCCTGTTCTTCACGAATTCCAACTGCCATGGGATCTTTAGCATGCACAGCCAGAAGGCACAGAGGTCTGATTCGTTTTTCATCCCCTTCCAAAAGACTAGATGTTCAGTTCAATTTTCCAGTTAAACTGAGGAGAAAAGTCAAGGCCTCTGCAGGGAGCGAACCCTAGAATCTTGAGTTTAGTTATTGGAAGGCCAACGTCTGAACCGTTCCGCCACTTTTCTCCCTCAACCTAAGAACGATGGTGAAGGCCTGTCTGGGTAACATGGAGATTTTACCTGCAGCTTGTTCTTTAGGCTTTCCTTCATGTGAAATCCATCCTAAGAAAAAAACAAAAAACGAGAGAGTGAGCAACGCTTCGTTGAAATAACCTGAACCCCACAAGTCTACCCTCTTCAGGACTCCAACACTCCATTCATTGTTCTGAGGCATGTGTCATCACATTCTAAGCTTTGCACACAATACTTCAAACAAACAAATCCATCCAAAATAGTGGTTGCAAAGGAAAAATCTGTCAATGAATGTTATCATACTTTCTTCTCCGTTTTCTCAAAACAAGGATTATTCACAAGTGACATCTCAACTGGCCTTTATGTCTCAATGGAAAATAAATGTCAAGCTCTCTCTAATGATATCAATGCCTTGATATCTCCAAATATCGACTATGGCATCAATACCTAGATATCTCCAAAAATCAACTTATATATCTACCTTTGCAAAAATGGTTCACATGTATCGATGCCTACTTTCTAAGATTACAACAGAATATGTTCTGTGTATAAATAATGCAGTCCCGGGCACTCATGTTCTTTATATAAATAACAAAATGAGGGTGAGCAAGTTTTTCACTGTTATGTTCTGTTTTTCAGACCAATAATGATGGTTTGCATCCATCTGTATTTGATAGTACTGTTTTTGTTGTGCTAGGCCACCATCTTTAAAACAAAGGCATGTTTCCTATTTTCTACTACAGCGCCATCTCCCAAGGTTTTGAGTTTAACCCTTTGACCCCTGCACCCAATCTATTGACTGCAAAAACTTAACCCTTAGACTCCCTCACCTTATCCATCAGCTTTCTGCAGAAGCTAGTGGATAGGGTAAGGGGGTCAAAGGGTTAAGTTTTTGCTTTGCTAGCATGGTTGACAATGCAGGCTGCTAGTGGATAGGGTGTGGGAGTCAAAGGATTAAAAACAAATGTTTTCAATTTCCAGAACAAGTCTGCTTGACTGTGTTAAAAAAGTGAAGGACATAATGCACTAACCCTTTCATTATTTGGAACCCAAACCAAACAACAAAATAAAACAAACAAACAAACAAACAAACAAAAACCCAAAAACAAAAAAACATGGGCATGCATAACAATGAAATTGAAAAAAAAAAAAAAGAAAATCATTCAGAGTTCAAATCTACCTGAAAGCACACACTTTCCTGAATGAAAATGATTGCAGATCTGTAACCATTATATCATATAATAGGATCAGTATCAGCAAGATGACCCCTGGACTGTGTTTCAGTGATACTAACATAAGTAGTTGAAATCAACATATTTTCTACTGATTGTTTGTATTGCACTGCTTTGCTTGTTTCCTTAGCTTCTAGTCCTTGTTTCGCTACTTATACAAAGAACATGACTGCCGGAGGGTGCATTTTCGAGGAGAGTAAATGAAGGTGCATGTCCTCAGCCCCAAGACACAATCCTGCTGTCTGTCTCTTAGGGTGAGACCAAGCACTTTCACTTTGTCTCTGTTTTACTAGATTTGCCATTTGTTGTAAACTACCCTATACCCTGTTCTCTATAGTTAGACCAGTCTCTGTGTTTGTAAAACTACCTATGTTGTCTATATCTAAGCCAGTCTCTGTTGTAAAACTATCTATGTTGTCTATATCTAAGCCATCTCTGTTGTAAAACTATCTATGTTGTCTATATCTAAGCCAGTCTCTGTTGTAAAACTACCTATGTTGTCTATATCTAAGTCAGTTTCTGTTGTAAAACTACCAATGTTGTCTATATCTAAGTCAGTTTCTGTTGTAAAACTACCTATGTTGTCTATATCTAAGTCAGTTTCTGTTGTAAAACTACCTATGTTGTCTATATCTAAGTCAGTTTCTGTTGTAAAACTACCAATGTTGTCTATATCTAAGCCAGTCTCTGTTGTAAAACTACCAATGTTGTCTATATCTAAGTCAGTTTCTGTTGTAAAACTACCTATGTTGTCTATATCTAAGCCAGTCTCTGTTGTAAAACTACCTATGTTGTCTATATCTAAGACAGTCTCTGTTGTAAAACTACCTATGTTGTCTATATCTAAGTCAGTTTCTGTTGTAAAACTACCTATGTTGTCTATATCTAAGCCAGTCTCTGTTGTAAAACTACCTATGTTGTCTATATCTAAGACAGTCTCTGTTGTAAAACTACCTATGTTGTCTATATCTAAGTCAGTTTCTGTTGTAAAACTACCTATGTTGTCTATATCTAAGCCAGTCTCTGTTGTAAAACTACCTATGTTGTCTATATCTAAGACAGTCTCTGTTGTAAAACTACCTATGTTGTCTATATCTAAGCCAGTCTCTGTGTTGTAAAACTACCTATGTTGTCTATATCTAAGACAGTCTCTGTTGTAAAACTACCTATGTTGTCTATATCTAAGCCAGTCTCTGTGTTTGTAAAACTACCTATGTTGTCTATATCTAAGCCAGTCTCTGTTGTAAAACTACCTATGTTGTCTATATCTAAGCCAGTCTCTGTGTTGTAAAACTACCTATGTTGTCTATATCTAAGCCAGTCTCTGTGTTGTAAAACTATCTATGTTGTCTATATCTAAGCCAGTCTCTGTGTTTTGTAAAACTACCTATGTTGTCTATATCTAAGCCAGTCTCTGTTGTAAAACTACCTATGTTGTCTATATCTAAGACAGTCTCTGTGTTTGTAAAACTACCAATGTTGTCTATATCTAAGCCAGTCTCTGTGTTGTAAAACTACCTATGTTGTCTATATCTAAGCCAGTCTCTGTGTTTGTAAAACTATCTATGTTGTCTATATCTAAGCCAGTCTCTGTTGTAAAACTACCTATGTTGTCTATATCTAAGCCAGTCTCTGTTGTAAACTACCAATGTTGTCTATATCTAAGTCAGTTTCTGTTGTAAAACTACCTATGTTGTCTATATCTAAGCCAGTCTCTGTTGTAAACTACCAATGTTGTCTATATCTAAGTCAGTTTCTGTTGTAAACTACCTATGTTGTCTATATCTAAGCCAGTCTCTGTTGTAAAACTACCTATGTTGTCTATATCTAAGTCAGTCTCTGTTGTAAAACTACCAATGTTGTCTATATCTAAGCCAGTCTCTGTTGTAAAACTACCAATGTTGTCTATATCTAAGTCAGTCTCTGTTGTAAAACTACCAATGTTGTCTATATCTAAGTCAGTCTCTGTTGTAAAACTACCAATGTTGTCTATATCTAAGTCAGTCTCTGTTGTAAAACTACCAATGTTGTCTATATCTAAGTCAGTCTCTGTTGTAAAACTACCTATGTTGTCTATATCTAAGCCAGTCTCTGTTGTAAAACTATCTATGTTGTCTATATCTAAGCCATTCTCTGTTGTAAAACTATCTATGTTGTCTATATCTAAGCCAGTCTCTGTTGTAAAACTACCTATGTTGTCTATATCTAAGCCAGTCTCTGTTGTAAAACTATCTATGTTGTCTATATCTAAGCCAGTCTCTGTTGTAAAACTACCTATGTTGTCTATATCTAAGACAGTCTCTGTTGTAAAACTATCTATGTTGTCTATATCTAAGACAGTCTCTGTGTTTGTAAAACTACCTATGTTGTCTATATCTAAGCCAGTCTCTGTTGTAAAACTACCTATGTTGTCTATATCTAAGCCAGTCTCTGTTGTAAAACTACCTATGTTGTCTATATCTAAGTCAGTCTCTGTTGTAAAACTATCTATGTTGTCTATATCTAAGCCAGTCTCTGTTGTAAAACTATCTATGTTGTCTACATTTAAGCCATTCTTGTGTGTTAGTAAAACTACCTATGTTCTCTATATTTAAGCCATTCTCTGTGTTCTTCTAAAACCACTTACGTTCTCTGTATTCAAGCCAGTCTCTTTAGTTAGTCTTCACAAAGATGTATTTTCACAAAACTATCAACATTGGTGCAAGTGCTTGAAACTGTTATTATCCGTGAAACAATCCAACAATCTGTGAACATCTTGACATTCAAGGAGGTCTGAAATGTCACGAAGGAACACACTGACATTAAGACACGCTGAATCACAGATATCGTGACAGATGTGTATCAATGTCTACAAACTACCTGTTCAATGTATCTTCAGTTCACTATACGCCAATGTAGATATACAACCTCCTCCTGCTTGTTCCACCATCCAACCTGTTCACTCCTTCAGTTTCCAAAGGGCATCGTGTAATCAGTGTGAAGTCCAGGCACCAGAACGTGATCAAACGGGACTCTTCACACGAATCAAACAGGGTTTCACATCAACACCATCTGTGGCATCTGTCAGGACACCCAAAACTTGTAACAACAGGCCAATGTCTGCAAAGTATGTCCACTCCGAAGAATACCTACCACTGCCTCCAAATGATGTTTTAGAATTCCTTATCTGAAGAGACACACAACACGGCACCACCTCAATCCAGACGTCTGTGTCCAGTCGAGCAGAACCTCTCACACTAATTCCAACACTGTCTGATCATATCAAATTTCACACAACATCTCACAGTTTCCATTATCGTCAGATCATATCAAATTTCACACAACATCTGACACTGTTTCCATTATCGTCAGATCATATCAAATTTCACACAACATCTCACACTGTTTCCAACATTGTGAGATCATATCAAATCTTACACACCATCTCACACTATGTCCAACACTGTTTGATCATATCAGATTTAACAGAATATCTCAAATCTTCTCAACATCATCTGATCATACCAGATCTGACAGGGCAAGTGTACATGTTCCACCAGTGTTCTGCCTACACATTGATGTCCGACCTGACACCCCACGGATCCACCATTACGACACCACACAGGGGTCAGGTCTGCTGCCTGCAAAGAAAGATCTCCTCTCCTCTCTCGACACGTCACATCACAGCAACTTGTCCCAGTTGAAGTCATCCACAATGTCATCACCAGGGTGTAGGAAGTTGGGCTGACTGACCACGCCCTGTGAGGTAAACCCATCCCCTGGGGCCTGGGAAAACAGAAAACATAATTATATTATTAACACTGGACAGACACAAGGACAAACAGTGATAATCTGATACCAACAATAACTGTCTTTTTACATCTACAGACACAATGATAAATGGATAGACATAACGATGAACTCATTATGACGATGTCTTTTATCCTCTTCTTTGATCTATCCACTTGTACCATTCTGGATGTCCTGGGGATAAAAGTTGACGGCCAACAGCTACCTGGGAGGCCTTCAGAGGAAAAATGCTGTGCGAAGGTAAAGTCTCCTCCTCACTGTAGATCCACGTCTTCCTTGGTTTGCCTCTTGCATTTTGTTGTTGTTGTTTGTTATATGCCTGTTGGAGCAGCTGGTGGGTTGCATTGTGGGTCTCCTCCTCACTGTAGATCCGGTCTTCCTTGGTTTGCCTCTTGCATTTTGTTGTTGTTGTTTGTTATATGCCTGTTGGAGCAACTGGTGGGTTGCATTGTGGGTCTCCTCCTCACTGTAGATCCGGGTCTTCCTTGGTTTGCCTCTTGCATTTTGTTGTTGTTGTTTGTTATATGCCTGTTGGAGCAGCTGGTGGATTGCATTGTGGTCAGATGACTATACCAATTAATTCTCTGCTGATAGATATGAGGACAGACTGGTGCTGATCCCACCATTTCTCTGACCCTGGAGTTTCAGATCAAGGCATCTCTGGTCTTGCTGACAGATCATCTCAAGCAACACATATCACAAATGGTTATTTGGTACTGTAGGTCTGGCACTGGTCTCTTGCTCTAAGAGAACATCATGAACAGACAGCACTGTAGGTCTGTACTGGTATCTTTGCTCTAAGAAACATCATGAACAGACAGCACTGTAGGTCTGGCACTGGTATCTCTGTTCTAAGAGGACATCATCAACAGACGCACTGTAGGTCTGGTACATGGTATCTTTGTTCTAAGAGAACATCATGAACAGACAGCACTGTAGGTCTGACACTGGTTCTTGCTCTAAGAGAACATCATGAACAGACAGCACTGTAGGTCTGACACTGGTATCTTTGTTCTAAGAGAACATCATGAACAGACAGCACTGTAGGTCTGACACTGGTATCTTTGTTCTAAGAGAACATCATGAACAGACAGCACTGTAGGTCTGACACTGGTATCTTTGTTCTAAGAGAACATCATGAACAGACAGCACTGTAGGTCTGACACTGGTATCTTTGCTCTAAGAGAACATCATGAACAGACAGCACTGTAGGTCTGACACTGGTATCTTGCTCTAAGAGAACATCATGAACAGACAGCACTGTAGGTCTGGCACTGGTTCTCTGCTCTAAGAGAACATCATGAACAGACAGCACTGTAGGTCTGACACTGGTATCTCTGTTCTAAGAGAACAACACACAGCACTGTAGGTCTGGCACTGGTCTCTCTGCTCTAAGAGAACATCATGAACAGACAGACTGTAGGTCTGGCACTGGTATCTTTGTTCTAAGAGAACATCATGAACAGACAGCACTGTAGGTCTGACACTGGTATCTCTGTTCTAAGAGAACAACACACAGCACTGTAGGTCTGACACTGGTATCTCTGTTCTAAGAGAACAAACACACAGCACTGTAGGTCTGGCACTGGTCTCTCTGCTCTAAGAGAACATCATGAACAGACAGCACTGTAGGTCTGACACTGGTATCTTTGTTCTAAGAGAACATCATGAACAGACAGCACTGTAGTCTGACACTGGTATCTTTGTCTTAAGAGAACATCATGAACAACAGCACTGTAGGTCGACACTGGTATCTTTGTTCTAAGAGAACATCATGAACAGACAGCACTGTAGGTCTGACACTGGTATCTTTGTTCTAAGAGAACATCATGAACAGACAGCACTGTAGGTCTGGTACTGGTATCTTTGTTCTAAGAGAACATCATGAACAGACAGCACTGTAGTTCTGGCACTGGTATCTTTGTTCTAACTCTAAGAGAACATCATGAACAGACAGCACTGTAGGTCTGGTACTGGTATCTTTGTTCTAAGAGAACATCATGAACAGACAGCACTGTAGGTCTGGTACTTGTATCTTTGCTCTAAGAGAACATCATGAACAGACAGCACTGTAGGTCTGACACTGGTCTCTTTGCTCTAAGAGAACATCATGAACAGACAGCTGAGCATGATAAAGACCAGAACCTTGTCTTCACAGACCAAGTAAAAGCACATGACAAGGTAAATGAGACAAACCATGGAGACCGTTGGAACTCTGATGCCACTGTGCACCAATCACCCGGAGTGGGGCGAGAGAGGGGTCTTGCATTATTCTCTTGGTCCAGAGGCTGGACTGGACCTGGCTGGTGCGTTTTGTGGAGATGTCCCAGGGTTTGTCATTTCCAAGGGTGCAGCTTAGAAAAAGTCCAAAAACGGAAAGGGGTCCATGGTCTGGCAGCGCCCTGTATGCTGAAGCTTTTTCAAAAAACGGATTTTCCGTTTCTGACTCTTTTGAAAAAACAGATTCAGTCATCAAATGGAAAAAGTTGCACCCATGCATCTCCCCATCTTGCCATTTGGTTTGTAAACAAGGTTACTGATGACTGGGTCCCAGTGGGTCATGTAGCACATGAACAGCCCCCACCCCCCCCCACCTCCACTTTGTTTGGTGAAATGGCTACTGTGTGGCATCTGTGGCCTGGGGGGTGGGTTGCTGTCTGGAGACTGGTGAGGCACTAGTGCTCCAGGTATTATTTGACACACTCAGGTATTTCTTGTTCACTGCATAACACCTGAGGTAATTGCGCACCAGTCATTATAGTGCAACAATAAAGCAATGGACAAACAACTGGAACAGTTGGGGTTTGAATCTCATCGGTCCTGCATAAATCATTCTGGGAATGTTTGGCCCCCCCAGCAAGCTCATATCCAGAACTGACCATGCTAAGGGCTAAATGGGAAAACTGGGACCACACAGTCAAGTCAAATACTTAAATGACCTGACCAACACCAAAGGTGTCTGTATCTCTCAGGTCTGGTTGACACCAGGACACAGTAAGTGTTGAATACAGCACTGTCATATGGGGGCTCATTCCAGAGCGGAACTCCATGGCATCATGATGAATTTGTCCTCCATCATCATCATCATCATCACCATCACCATCACCATCACCATCATCATCATCATCCATCATCCATCATCATCTCATCATCATCACCACCACCATCATCACCGTCACCACCATCATCATCACAACCACCATCATCACAGCACTGTGAAATATTGTCACAGATACTGTAACCATTAAACTGGCAGGAAAAAAATGACATGATGAAAAATTAAGAGCCAATATTTAAGTTACAATACCATGAGTGTGATCCCAATACAGAGAGAGACAGACAGACAGAGACAAAAAGAGAGACAGAGACACAGACAGAGAAAGAGAAGAGAGAGACAGAGAGACATAGAGTCAGAAAGAGAGAGGGAGAGTGAAAGAGAGACATGTAGACAGACAAAAAAAAAAAGACAGAGAAAGAGACAGGGAGAGAAACAGAAACAGAAAGAGAAACAGAGACAGAGAGAGACAGACAGAAAGAGACAGACAGACATACAAAGACAGACAGGCAGGCAGGCAGGCAGGCAGGCTGACAGACAGGCAGGCAGAGGGAGAGAAAGACAGAGACACAGAGAGAGACAGAGACAGACATAGACAGACAGACAGACAGACAAACAAACATACAGAAAGAAACAGATAAACAGAAAGAGACAATGACAGTGAGACAGACAGTGACACAGACAGGCAGGCAGGCAGGCAGGCGGGCAGGCAAGCAGACAGACAGGCAGGCAGACCGACCGACAGACAGATTTACAGACAGACAAACACACAGACAAACAGACAGACAGACAGACAGTGTGATACAGAACACCTGTGAGGTGAGAAGTGTTGTTTCCGACTGCATGCTCATCTGACTGCTGGATGACTCAGGTGTGTTGAAACGACCTGCACACAAATCACAGGTAACACAGGTTAAATCAGAATACAAACAGTAGTAGTAGTAGTAGTAGTAATAGCAGTAACAAACTCTGGGGAGAGCTGGACAGCTAAGGTCCTCAGAAGAGAAACCCCCGTCAAGCAAATGTCTCCGCCAGTAACTCCTGACATTCTAAGGGGGCCGACCCACATCCAGGTCATGACTCCTGGATGCCCCAATGTTGCTGTTACCTATACTCTGAAGGCAAAATTCGTCAGCTGTGGCAAAAACATCATTAACCCTTTGACTCCCACACCTTGTCCACAATCATCCTGTATTGGCAACAATGCTAGAGATAATTCTCAAGAGTTATGTCCTTTGATTATATTATAAAAATTCTCCCTCCTTCCCTCTTATTTCTTTGGTATTACCTATACGCCTTGGAAGCAACCCTGTATATGTTCTGTCTTGTCTATGTGTGTGTGTTTGGTCAGTTCAAGAATAAAAGACTATGTCAATCTTGAACATAAGACCGATATATTGTATGTATTTCTCTCCTCTCTCATAGTTGTGTGTAGGGTAGTTGAAGAGTATAAAGGTAGGCTCGGGCGCTCCTTTTTTGAGGAGTGTTCTGAGCTTACTGTTTTTGTACTTTGTATCTGCTTCTATGCTAGCTGAATGGGTAGCGCAAACTGTGTTACATTTGAGAAGTTCTATACAACATGGGAGATAATTCTCAAGAGTTATGTCCTTTGATTATATTATAAAAAATTCTCCCTGCTTCCCTCTTATTTCTTTGGTAATGCTAGAAAAGCAAAAACTTAACCCTTTGACTTCCTGCAGGAAGCTGGTGGAGAAGGTGAAGGAGTCAAAGGGTTAAGTTTTTGCAATTGGTTGATAGGGTGCAGGAGTCAAAGGGTTAAGTGGGTAGACACTGCCTGCAACTGAGTAAGTTGGCAACAGCAGTACATGCAGGATGCAATCACATAGGAATATATATCTGTCATTTCAATATGCCCAACGACAGATCAGGGAAGTCTTCTTGCTGTAATGTTTTCCTGTGTTTTGTGTATTTAGTCATTGCTGTCTTCTTTGTGTACGTTTGTCAAAGGCCAGTTGGCTGAAAATTTGTATCTGACTTGTTTTTCTACTTAATGTGTATTCTCATTGTGTGTGTGTGTGTGTGTGTGTGTGTGTGTGTGTGTGTGTGTGTGTGTGTGTGTGTGTGTGTGTGTGTGTGTGTGTGTGTGTGTGTGTGTGTTTGTGTGTGTGTGTTTGTGTGTTTGCATGTGTGTGTGTGTGTGTGTGTTTGCGTGTGTGTGTGTGTGTGTGTTTGCGTGTGTGTGTGTGTGTGGTGCGTGTGTGCGTGTTTCTAGTTCCTATTCAATCAATGAATATACAGTTACTGTTACTTTCATTTAAAGCCCAACTGACTGCATACAGCCATATCAGGACTGCAGCCATTTCAAAACATACACAATACTTCAACAGGACAAAAAAGGAAAAAGAAAATTTTGCACACATATCAATGCATCTGCACACATAATCTAAGAAGATGCCCCTGGCGCTGACCATTCCAATCAGTTTATCACACAGAGAATCTTAAAACACACATCTGAATACAGATTTAAACATAACTAAGGACAGTAAAACATACATAAAAACAGGTCTAAATTACCTAAAAATTGCTTCCGCATATCTCATTTCCTTAGAACCAAACATACACTTAATACATGTACCCAATTATCAATCCTAAGAGCAAGCATGTAAGACTTTTTCGAACGCATACAGGCGAATGAACCAGCAAGGCAGAAAGTGATAAGAAGAAATGACAGAAAGCAAAGGAGGAAAAAAGAAACAAAGAGAATGACAGAAAAGAGGAAATTTCTAGCACAGAATTTCCAGAAGGTGGGATTCTGTTTATACTGGAAGAGCCCCTGGCATCCCCACAAGGTAGAATGAACAATTAAACTGACAACCAAAGACAGATACAACCACACAACCAAACACAGACAGACAAAGACAGAGAAACAACAGACAGAAGTCTTACCTGTGTTGTTGTTGTTCTGACTGTTAAGCAGACCCGACTGATTAAAGAAGTTGTTGAGAGAGGAAGCCAGGTCCACCAACTGCTCCTGGTTCAGCGATGACCAGCTGTTCTGGTCTGCCTGCTTCACCGTCTCCATCAACCCTGGACAGTCAACACACAGCGTTCAGTGACTGCTGACCATTTCTGAGTTCCGTTTCTTGTCATGTATGCAACCGTGATGAGGGTGTTTTGTTTTGTTCTGCTAGCAAATAGAGTTTATGCACTGGCTTATGGCTTTTCTTTTCCTTCTTCTTCTTCTTCCACAGGTTAGAGCTCCTGTGAAAGTTCCTTACCTAAGCATAAATTCATTATATTATACCAGCAAATTGAGGGGTTTTGCATTTATGACTATTCTTTATCCCATTTTAACCCTTTGTCTCCAGCACCCTGTCCACAGCATCCTGCATTGTCTACCATTATAGCAAAGCAAACACTTAACCCTTTGATTCAATGCAGGGAGCAGGCGGACAGGGTGAGGGAGTCAAAGGGTTCAGTTTTTTTGCAGCTGGTGGATAGGATGCAGGAGCCAACAAGGTAACAGCAGTCATATTCCATCGTCGGAAATACAGAGGAATTATCTGGAAGACAGAAATAAAACGGAGAGATGGATGAGGAAAGAAGAGCATGCATGACAGGAAAGAGGAATCCCTACCTACCTAAAAGCAAACTACATAGTTCCTGTGATTCCATAACAGGATGGGACCATGATTACTGCATCCCACAGTACCCCACTGTAGGAGAACAATGAAACTTTTTCCCCCATTGACCAAGATTTACTTGCACATATGTCACAAAAAATATCAGCAAGGAAATTGACATATTTCATCTTTAAAACTGCAAATTACCACACACTCTGTTGACAGTTTTCAGTCATGAACAGGTACAGTAGATTCCAGGGAGACAACTCTTACATACAATATACACCATAGTTACACCGTTCTTACCCCCCTTAGTTAACATTACCCTGTTGTTGTTTTTTTTGGTTTTGTTTTTTAAAATCCTACTGCAGCAGTTGATTTAAAACGAAAAGAAATGGGTTTAGAAAAACAAAAACAAATGAAAGAAAAAAAGCAACATTGTTATACTTTCAGCTTCTCAAGACAACACCATCACACTCAGAATAAATTCCATACGCACAGATGCCATGTGAGGCGGAAGATCCAAAACGATCATAGCATAAGTCCTAAACCTGCACATAAGTCTTTATCATCGTCATCATCGTGTGCCTTGCCACATGGCGATGGTGATCATGGCCCCCCAAACAAACCTATTTTTTTGTTGTTGCATGTAGGCTATACCTCTTTTCTGTCTGTCTGTCATCCACTCTGCAAAACTAATATTTTCTCCCTGGGTCTACCTGGTGCTTTTTTCCCCTCCAGTTTTCCTGTTATGACCAAGTGCTCACATTTCTCTTACCTTATAAAATGTCATATAAATGGTGCTTGTCTTTCCTGATCTTCTTCATTAACATTCTTTTTGTGTTTGCTTCTTTCGAGACTACTCATTCATTTCTTTGTGGAGCTCTTGACATTCCTCTTAGAAACACACTTCACCTGCCTTAATCATGTTCTGACTTTGCTTGTTGATTGTCCAAGCTTCATATCTGTTAGCAAGTATTGGTTCTGTCTAACACTGCAGAACTCTCCTTGTGATGTTAATTGATAGGTATACGTTGGTTCTATCTAACACTGCAGAACTCTCCTTCTGATGTTCGTTGGTTCTATCTAACACTGCAGAACTCTCCTTGTGATGTTAATTGATAGGTGTACGTTGGTTCTATCTAACACTGCAGAACTCTCCTTCTGATGTTACTTGATAGGTGTACGTTGATTCTATCTAACACTGCAGAACTCTCCTTCTGATGTTAATTGATAGGTGTACGTTGATTCTATCTAACACTGCAGAACTCTCCTTGTGATGTTAATTGATAGGTGTACGTTGGTTCTATCTAACACTGCAGAACTCTCCTTGTGATGTTAACTGATAGGTGTACGTTGGTTCTATCTAACACTGCAGAACTCTCCTTCTGATGTTAATTGATAGGTGTACGTTGATTCTATCTAACACTGCAGAACTCTCCTTGTGATGTTACTTGATAGGTGTACGTTGGTTCTATCTAACACTGCAGAAACTCTCCTTGTGATGTTAATTGATAGGTGTACGTTGGTTCTATCTAACACTGCAGAACTCTCCTTCTGATGTTAATTGATAGGTGTACGTTGATTCTATCTAACACTGCAGAACTCTCCTTGTGATGTTACTTGATAGGTGTACGTTGGTAAGAATGACATAAGCCCATATAGTCTCAAAGAGTGTCAAACAGAAATACACAAAGAATAATACATATGTCATCACATGGAAAAATAACTTCAAAGAGTTATCTGCCACAATGATGTATTACAAAAGGAAGACACAGCCTTCTGGCAGGTAACCCAGCGCTGTAAATAATACCAGCTTTTACTCTACTGACTGATGGAGAGATGTAAGGTAGAACAATAGACAAAGCAGTAGACACAGAGAAACAGAGACACATACCAATAAAACACAGGTCTGACCACATAAACAGAAGCATAAACATGAAAAAAATGTCACCCATTCTAAAAAAAATGTTGTGTGTTTGGGAGGGGGGGGGGGGGGGGGCATCAATCAAGTTTTTTTGTTTGCTTTGGTCCCAACTTCTAGGCAGCTCCAGTGGCTTTGATTCCCATGCCACTCAGTCTCACTGTACTGTGTGTACAACACATCTCCAATCACAAATTCATTCAGTCAAACTCCCAGTGCCAGGAAGCCAACCAGACAAGACAGATGTCAGCCTGCCGTGAGGCCACCTACCAGCAGAGACCTCGCACAGCTGCTGGATCAGTTCGCTGGAGTTCAACATACTCAAGACACTGCCTACAAAGCCTCCAACTGAAGACAGATATTAGTCAATTCTAATAACACTATGTTATCTGTATCAATTAACAGGGCACATAATTCCCTTTCCAGCCATACATATATATAAATGAAGTGATGAACACTGCACAAGCTGTGGCAACTGAATATCTGCTGTCACATATACATAATCTTTTATTTGAGAAAACAGCGGACAGACTTTTCAGAGCATTCACTGTCAGATTTTCCTTCACAACCAAAAGAATGCTTTTTTGTTAATTTTGATTTGGCTATTTTAAATTACTATGTGCAGCATAAGGATTTTGCATTACTATGTGCAGCACAGGGATTTTGAATTACTATGTGCAGCACAGGGATTTTGAACTATTATGTGCAGTACAGGGACTTTGAATTAATATATGCAGCATGGGGATTTTGATTTACTATGTGCAGCACAGGGATTTTGAATTACTATGTCGCTATGTGCAGCACAGGGATTTTGAATTACTGTGCCACTATGTGCAGCACAGGGATTTTGAAATTACTATGTGCAGCACAGGGATTTTGAATTACTATGTGCAGCACAGGGATTTTGAATTACAATGTGCAGCACAGGGATTTTGAATTACTAGGTGCAGCACAGGGATTTTGAATTATCATGTGCAGCACAGAGGTTTTGAATTATTATGTGCAGCACAGGGATTTTGAATTGATTATTGTGCAGCACAGGGATTTTGAATTATTATGTGCAGCAGAGGGATTCTGAATTATTATGTGCAGCACAGGGATTTTGAATTATTATGTGCAGTATAGGGATTCTGAATTATTATGTGCAGCAGGGATTCTGAATTATTATGTGCAGCATAGGGATTCTGAATTATTATGTGCAGCAGAGGGATTTTGAATTATATGTGCGCATAGGATTTGAATTATTATGTGCAGCAAGGGATTTTGAATTACTATGTGCAGCATAAAGATTCTGAATTATATGTGCAGCACAGGGATTTTGAATACTGTGTGCAGCAAGGATTGTTGAATACTATGTGCAGCAAGGATTCTGGAATTACTGTGTGCAGGGAATTGCTCATAAGTGTTTGAAGCCAGTTCAAACGATGCGGGTATATTCTATAGATGCATTAGTGCTGTAAAACTGCAATCTTACAAACATTGATAATCATATCAAATTTAGGTATATTCATTAACGCATGAGAAACTTTAGCGTCACCTAAAGAAAACCTTAGAACATATTGCAAACTAAACTCTCATTCCACCCAAACAGATCCTCAACGCCTTTCTAGGGTTGCATCTTGGTTCGTTCACGTGTTGACTGTTGTCTATGGGTGTGAAAAAGAGGTAACCACAACACTGTCGACAAACCACTTTTGACCAGAAGCAAGAACAACATACGTACATCAACTAGGGACTAACACAAACAACACACAATCCAGTCAGCTGAACACTGCAAGAAAACAAAGCCAACATAAAACGGGAAAACGCCAACATATCAAAATGTGTCAGAACTCCTCCTGACCTACACACCTTCCACAGAACTCTGACCTCAAGGAGCCTCTCACTGGACACTACCCAAGTCTCTTTACTTGTGGAAAGAAATCTTGTCTTTTTTTTCTGTTTTCGTCCCAAAACATGGAATTCTCTCCCAGTACCTCTCAGTTCTATTTCCCTCCAACTCTCTCACTCTCGCTAGTTGTTTGCCAGTATTCTCAGTTCCTATTTCCCTCCAACTCTCTCTCATTCTCGCTGGCCACTTGCCAGTATCTTCAGTTCTTTCTATTTCCTCCAACTCTCTCTCATTCTCTCTAGCCACTTGCCAGTATCTCTCAGTTCTTCTATTCCCCTCCAACTCTCTCTATTGCCAGTATCTCTCAGTTCTATTCCTCCAACTCTCTCTCATTCTCTCTAGCCACTTGCCAGTTAAATCTTTCAGTTCTTTCTATTCCCTCCAACTCTCTTATTGCCAGTATCTCTCAGTTCTCTCTATTTCCCTCCAACTCTCTCTCATTCTCTCTAGCCACTTGCCAGTATCTCTCAGTTCTCTCTATTTCCCTCCAACTTTCATTCTCTCTGACCACTTGCCAGTATCTCTCACTTCTCTCTATTTCCCTCCAACTTTCATTCTCTCTGACCACTTGCCAGTATCTCTCACTTCTCTCTATTTCCCTCCAACTTTCATTCTGTCTGACCACTTGTCAGTATCTCTCACTTCTATTTCCCTCCAACTCTCTCTCATTGTCTCTAACCATTTGCCATAAGAAATCCCTCTCCATTTATGGCTAAACGACAAAGAATACTCTCCCTGTGACTTTAATACTTTCTCTGATTTTACATTATTAACTCTTGTTATTCTTGGTGAACTGACTACGCTTGCTGCAGTAATATAATCTCATTTCCTACCGTCCCCTCCACAAAAACACAAATTAATTAAACCAGTTATATTTTGTTTTCTGAAATGAAACATATGACAAGCATGTAATTTTCTTTGACGGTGGCACATGGAATATTCACTGCCACGCAACTTTAAAAACTCTGAAAAGAGAACTTAAAGGGATTAAGGGCAATAATTAAGACACATGTCAGAAAGTTAAACAAAGATGACAACACACAGAAGGAAAAACCAAACGATATAATTTACGAATACAACAGTGTCATGTTGAAACCAACCTCTTGGCTGTGCTGCTGATGTGTAATGAACAACATGATTTCACAATCTCAAATGCATTGCTGATATGTATCCAATAAAGTAGTGATACTGTTTTCTTCATCCACAGAAATGTTGACAGCTGATTACGAGACTTAACTCCCCTGACAGCTGTTTCTTTCCTGAGTACACAAGTTCAATGGTGTGTGTGTCACTCTGGGGGTGGCGAGATGTGGTGTGGGTTGCAGGGATAGGTGTGGAGTGTGTCATTGTGTATGTGTGTGAGTGAGTGTACGTGCATGTGTGCGTGTGTGTGTGTGGTGTGCGCATGTGCTGTGTGCAAAGTGTGCCTTGTGAGAAGAGAGAGAGACAGGAGACAGAGACAGAGACAGAGACAGAAACAGAGACAGAGAGACAGAGAGAGAACAAAAGAAATGTAACATTTCAGGAAGATCATGTGACAATTTGGTTCAATATTTGTATGTTATTACTATGAAAATAATCTATGGTATGCTTATGTCTCCCATAAACTGTCCTAGTTATGGAAATGTGAATTAACAAAATTCACCAGTATAAGTTTTCTGTTTTTCTGGAAACTTTCTCAACATGCTGCACACTCAAGCCAAAAACATGAGCAACAAAGTGGTTATAAAAACATAACAAACAGAAAATAATAACAACAAAAAATTACAATGAGAGAGCCGAGAAACGCAATGGGTACAACAGCGACGATACAACAAAGAAGCAAGAAACTAGACATCATGACGTGCCCTGACCAACCTTGTGATGTTTCCCCACTGTTTTTGCTGGCATCAAAATACCCTACAACCAACCACAAACACATGTCACTAAACACTGACTGCCATCACATACTAAACACACTGTCTTTCCAGTGTAAATATTCAAATGATGCATTCTCCAATCAAACCAAAGATGAGTAAACATCATCATCTATCATCATATTCCTTGCCACATGACGTTGGCAATCATGGCTCTCCATATGAATCTATCCCTTGTCGCTGCGAGTATATCTCCCACCCTCTCTTTCCTCAGCCACTCTCTAAATCCATCCAATATTTTCTCTCTGGGTCTACTTGATGCTCTCTTTCCCTCCAGCTGTCTTGATGTGACCAGCTGCTCTAACTTCTCTTTCCTCATAAAATGTCCTATAAATATTATATGTCTTTTCCTAATTTTCTTTACTAATGATCTTCTTGTGTCTGCCTCCATCAAGACTGTCTCGTTTGTTTTCTTTGCTCCCATGGAACTCATAGTACTCTTCTTAGAAACCACATTTTCAGTTGCCTCAATCTTGTTCTGTCACTGCATGTTGACTGTCCATGCCTCACAACCGTGCAATAATATTGGTTCTAGATAACACTGAAGAACTCTCTTCCTGATGTTAATTGATAGGCATTTGTTGATAACAATGCTTTTCATCTTCTTGAATGCTACTGTAGCTTGGCCAATTCTGTTGGCTATTTCTGATGTTCATCTGCCATCTCGTGAGATGACCATTCCCAGATATTTAAACTTATCAACCTGTCTCAATGTTGTGCCTTTGCTGTTATCTGATGATGGTAGAATGGCTCATTTTCTTGCTTGTCTGTATGTCTGACCAGCACAGAGAATTTCTGAAGAGTGGGAGGGTGTGTAGTCAGTCCTTTCTCCACTCTTCACTTACTGATGTACTTCCACAAGTGCAGTGACTGTGATGTGATACTTAGAATGGCATCAGCAGAAATATCTAGATACATACCCAACAAATGAAAACACTGACATACATGTATAACCAACAAACGTAAATTATAGCATGGCTTCGGCACAATAAATCATCTCGCTCTCTCTCTCCCCTCTCTCTCTCTCTCTATCTGTCTTACACTCTCTCCTGTAATGTAATAACACACACACACACACACACACACACACAACACACACACACACACACACACACACACACACACACATATACATATATATATATATATACAAATATAATAACAAAACCTACTATACTGTCTATAATGAACAAAACCTGTACTGTCTATAATGAACAAAACCTCTATACTGTCTATAATGAACAAAACCTCTATACTGTCTATAATGAACAAAACCTGTATACTGTTATAATGAACAAAACCTGTATACTGTCTATAATGAACAAAACCTGTATACTGTCTATAATGAACAAAACCTATACTGTCTATAATGAACAAAACCTGTATACTGTCTATAATGAACAAAACCTATACTGTCTATAATGAACAAAACCTATATACTGTCTATAATGAACAAAACCTGTATACTGTCTATAATGAACAAAACCTACGTATACTGTCTATAATGAACAAAACCTGTATACTGTCTATAATGAACAAAACCTACTATACTGTCTATAATGAACAAAACCTTAAAACTGTCTATAATGAACAAAACTATATTACTGTGTATAATGAACAAACCTGTATACTGTCTATAATGAACAAAACCTGTATACTGTCTATAATGAACAAAACCTGTTACTGTCTATAATGAACAAAACCTGTATACTGTCTATAATGAACAAAACCTGTACTGTTATAATGAACAAAACCTGTATACTGTCTATAATGAACAAAACCTGTATACTGTCTATAATGAACAAAACCTGTATACTGTCTATAATGAACAAAACCTACTATACTGTCTATAATGAACAAAACCTACTATACTGTCTATAATGAACAAAACCTATATACTGTCTATAATGAACAAAACCTATATACTGTCTATAATGAACAAAACCTACTATACTGTCTATAATGAACAAAACCTGTATAGTCTATAATGAACAAAACCTACTATACTGTCTATAATGAACAAAACCTATATACTGTCTATAATGAACAAAACCTACTATACTGTCTATAATGAACAAAACCTACTATACTGTCTATAATGAACAAAACCTACTATACTGTCTATAATGAACAAAACCTGTTACTGTCTATAATGAACAAAACCTGTATACTGTCTATAATGAACAAAACCTAGTATACTGTCTATAATGAACAAAACCTGTATACTGTCTATAATGAACAAAACCTGTATACTGTCTATAATGAACAAAACCTGTATACTGTCTATAATGAACAAAACCTTATACTGTCTATAATGAACAAAACCTGTATACTGTCTATAATGAACAAAACCTTATACTGTCTATAATGAACAAAACCTTATACTGTCTATAATGAACAAAACCTTATACTGTCCCATAATGAACAAAACCTGTATACTGTCTATAATGAACAAAACCTACTATACTGTCTATAATGAACAAAACCTACTATACTGTCTATAATGAACAAAACCTATACTGTCTATAATGAACAAAAACCGTATACTGTCTATAATGAACAAACCTACTATACTGTCTATAATGAACAAAACCTTACTGTCTATAATGAACAAAACCTGTATACTGTCTATAATGAACAAAACCTACTATACTGTCTATAATGAACAAAACCTTATACTGTCTATAATGAACAAAACCTATACTGTCTATAATGAACAAAACCTATACTGTCTATAATGAACAAAACCTAGTATACTGTCTATAATGAACAAAACCTGTATACTGTCTATAATGAACAAAACCTGTACTGTCTATAATGAACAAAACCTGTATACTGTCTATAATGAACAAAACCTACTATACTGTCTATAATGAACAAAACCTACTATACTGTCTATAATGAACAAAACCTTATACTGTCTATAATGAACAAAACCTACTATACTGTCTATAATGAACAAAACCTATATACTGTCTATAATGAACAAAACTACTATACTGTCTATAATGAACAAAACCTGTATACTGTCTATAATGAACAAAACCTACTATACTGTCTATAATGAACAAAACCTGTATACTGTCTATAATGAACAAAACCTACTATACTGTCTATAATGAACAAAACCTACTATACTGTCTATAATGAACAAAACACTGATACTGTTATAATGAACAAAACCTACTATACTGTGTATAATGAACAAAACCTACTATACTGTCTATAATGAACAAAACCTACTATACTGTCTATAATGAACAAAACCTGTATACTGTCTATAATGAACAAAACCTTATACTGTCTATAATGAACAAAACCTACTATTACTGTCTATAATGAACAAAACCTATATACTGTCTATAATGAACAAAACACCTGATTATACTGTCTATAATGAACAAAACCTATACTGCTATAATGAACAAAACTTATACTGTCTATAATGAACAAAACCTATACTGTCTATAATGAACAAACTTAACTTTATATGAACAAAACTTACTTTATAATGAACAAAACTCATACGTCTATAATGACAAACTATACTGTCTATAATGAACAAACCTTATACTGTCTATAATGAACAAACTTATACTGTTATAATGAACAAAACCTTATACTGTCTATAATGAACAAACTTATACTGTCTATATGAACAAACTATACTGTCTATATGAACAAACGTATACTGTTATAATGAACAAAACATACTGTTTAATGAACAACTATATGTTATAACAAAACCTCTATATGTCTATAATGACAAAACCTACTATACTGTCTATAATGAACAAAACCTGATACTGTCTATAATGAACAAAACCTACTATACTGTCTATAATGAACAAAACCTTATACTGTCTATAATGAACAAAACCTACTATACTGTCTATAATGAACAAAACCTTATTATAACTGTCTATTAATGAACAAAACCTAGTATACTGTCTATAATGAACAAAACCTATATACTGTCTTATAATGAACAAAACCTGTATACTGTCTATAATGAACAAAACCTGTATACTGTCTATAATGAACAAAACCTTTATACTGTCTATAATGAACAAAACCTATATACTGTCTATAATGAACAAAACCTACTATACTGTCTATAATGAACAAAACCTGCTATACTGTCTTAATGAACAAAACCTTATACTGTCTATAATGAACAAAACCTGTATTACTGTCTATAATGAACAAAACCTGTTATACTGTCTATAATGAACAAAACCTACTATACTGTCTATAATGAACAAAACCTGTATACTGTCTATAATGAACAAAACATATATACTGTCTATAATGAACAAAACCTGTATACTGTCTATAATGAACAAAACCTGTATACTGTCTATAATGAACAAAACCTATATACTGTCTAAATGAACAAACCTGTATACTGTCTATAATGAACAAAACCTGTATAACTGTCTATAATGAACAAAACCTATATACTGTCTATAATGAACAAAACCTATATACTGTTATAATGAACAAAACCTATATACTGTCTATAATGAACAAAACCTACTATACTGTCTATAATGAACAAAACCTGTATACTGTCTATAATGAACAAAACCTATACTGTATAATGAACAAACCTACATACTGTCTATAATGAACAAAACTATACTGTTATAATGAACAAAACCTTATACTGTCTATATGAACAAAACCGTATACTGTCTATAATGAACAAAACCTTACTGTTATAATGAACAAAACTTATATGCTATAATGAACAAAACCTTATACTGTCTATAATGAACAAAACCTTATATGTCTATAATGAACAAAACCTTATACTGTCTATAATGAACAAAACCTTATCTGTCTATAATGAACAAAACCTTATACTGTCTATAATGAACAAAACCTATACTGTCTATATAATTGTAACAAAACTTATACTGTTATAATGAACAAAACTTATACTGTCTATAATGAACAAACCTATACTGTCTATAATGAACAAAACCTTATACTGTCTATAATGAACAAACCTTATACTGTCTATAATGAACAAAACCTATACTGTTATAATGACAAACCTTATACTGTTATAATGACAAAACTTTACTGTCTATAATAACAAACCTTATATGTCTATAATGAACAAACTTATACTGTTTAATGAACAAACTTATACTGTTATAGAACAAAACATGTCTAAATGAACAAACCTATACTGTCTATAATGAACAACCTATTACGTCTATAATGAACAAAATATATGTCTTAATGACAAAACTATATATTCTATAATGAACAAAAACTATACTGCTTAATGAACAACCTTATATGTTATAATGAACAAACTATACTGTCTATAATGAACAAAACTATATATGTTATAATGAACAAAACCTTTACTGTCTATAATGAACAAACCTATACTGTCTATAATGACAACTATATGTCTATGAAAAACTATACTGTCTATAATGACAAACCTGTT
>JAPXFY010000015.1:79862086-79869586 GCA_030674185.1 Monoplex corrugatus
TAGTGTCACACCCACTATACACATGGACACACAACAACAAGCATAATGCCGTCCAACAGAGTGTTAAAGTTACCTGTCAGTATTAGTGTCACATCCACTATACACATGGACACACAACAACAAGCATAATGCCGTCCAACAGAGTGTTAAAGTTACCTGTCAGTATAGTGTCACATCCACTATACACATGGACACACAACAACAAGCATAATGCCGTCCAACAGAGTGTTAAAGTTACCTGTCAGTATAGTGTCACATCCACTATACACATGGACACACAACAACAAGCATAATGCCGTCCAACAGAGCATAAGGTTACCTGTCAGTATAGTGTCACATCCACTATACACATGGACACACAACAACAAGCATATTGCCGTCCAACAGAGCATTAAGGTTACCTGTCAGTATAGTGTCACATCCACTATACACATGGACACACAACAACAAACATAATGCCGTCCAACAGAGTGTTAAAGTTACCTGTCAATATAGTGTCACATCCACTATACACATGGACACACAACAACAAGCATAATGCCGTCCAACAGAGTGTTAAAGTTACCTGTCAGTATAGTGTCACATCCACTATACACATGGACACACAACAACAAGCATATTGCCGTCCAACAGAGTGTTAAAGTTACCTGTCAGTATAGTGTCACATCCACTATACACATGGACACACAACAACAAGCATATTGCCGTCCAACAGAGTGTTAAAGTTACCTGTCAGTATAGTGTCACATCCACTATACACATGGACACACAACAACAAGCATAATGCCGTCCAACAGAGTGTTAAAGTTACCTGTCAGTATAGTGTCACATCCACTATACACATGGACACACAACAACAAGCATAATGCCGTCCAACAGAGTGTTAAAGTTACCTGTCAATAAAGTATTATATTCACTATACACATGGACACATCATGACAAGCATGTTGCTGTCAAGTGAACAAGACACTGGACTTCCAATCGGAAGGCCTGGGTTTGATCCTGCCTAGGTAGTAGGTATCACCTGTCTGGCTGGTGAACGGTGGACATATTTTCTATCTCCCAGGTTAACATATCACAGATTGTTTTTTTCATTTATTTATTTATTTTTATTTAGGATCATCGCACTTAGACAAGTTACCTTTGCGCTAACTTTTTTTTTCCCATCCTATTTTTCTACGCCACCTTAATGGCCACAGAAGCTGGCACAGTCAGTTTTTTTTCCTGTTGTTGTTGTCTCTGTTTTTTTAACAATGCGATGATGATGATAGTGTTGATGAGGATGATACTAATGATGCTATGGAGTTCCATCTAGGATTGAGACTGCGTGACAGGGATGTACTCTATGCCTACTATATCATATATCCTGGTGTCAACCGGGCCTGAGAGATACAGATACCTGCGGTGCTAGTCAAAGAATTGAGAAACACCCCAATGACGCATCCGTGAAGTGGATGAGACTCGACTGCGTGGTCCCAGTCTTCCCAATGAGCCCACTCTGGGTAGGAGCTGGTCAGAGCCGAAAAAAAACAACAAAATGATATATTTTTCGAAGGGACCGATGGGGATTCAAACCCACAACCTTCCAGTCGGTAGTCCGTTGCTACTAACCACTACACCATGGCGACTGGTTACATATCACAGATCTATTAATGCCTAAACCCCCTCCATCTGTATATAAACACACAACTCCACACACACACTAAAGATTGTGTAAGTTAAGTTAAAAGCTTATGGAAACATGAACACTTTCAGCATGCACATCCATCAGAGTATGCAGACAGTGCAGCAACATATTATCTGCACAGTGTGGGCAAAACAACATGTATATATACACAGAATGTTTTAGAAAATAAAGGACAGGCCACAAGCTCTATAGCATGCAGTGCTATCATCCACTTGGTACGTCCTGCTTTGAGCAAAAGCGCTCACGATCACACAGATTGCTATATCATTCATCTAGGTTCAATTCTGTTATCAAACACAACAGATGATACACCATTAACTTACTAATTTACCCTGAACAGAGAAGTTTATAATAAAAGAAATGGCCAAATATTATAAATTGCTAACAGATCCAACTGAACCAGTTATAATAGTTGATTTCCCCACTTATCAAAATAATAAACAAACAAATAAGTAAATAAATAACAAAAATAAACAGTTTTGAATAAACGCTCCCATCTTAGTTAATAAATAATATAAAATTGAATTATCATCATACAAACACATTCCTATTTATCAAACAGTGATCTCTGACTTGTTTCAATTATCTTGTAAGGTATAAAGACATTAAACCAAAAAGACAAGACCTGATGCTGAGGCTGACAAATGCCATAAGACAATCCATGTTACTGTTTATCCTCAAACTTTTTCCCCTTCCATCACCTGAATTCTGAATCACTGGGTGCCACACTAAAAAAGCTGCTCACTAGATTCCTCCAGCTCTGCTGGTTGTGTGCTAAAAAACATGTCTTGGCAAATGGTTTCCTATCCGTTCCACAATGTAGTCAGCCTATTGTTTCTTTCTGTCTTCCCCTCTGACTCCTTCCCTCAACAATTCCTTGGAGGACTGATTTAGCAGGGCCACAGTTTCAGCTTCAGTTTCAGTTTCTCAAGATGACGTCTCTGCGCTCAGAATGAATTCCATATGCACTAACGTCACAGGTGCCAAGTGATGGAGAAAATCCAGAATGATCACAGCACAAGCCTAAGCCTGCACATAAACCCATGAGCTGGCCAGGTCCTGAGGTCCTTCCTAGATAGTTCCATAACCCTGGGGTCGTAGGGGAGTGAGGTCACAGAATCTTGTTACATGGCCACAATGACATAGTTTTCTTTTCTAAACTGATATCAGCAGATCTTCATATGGTCTATTGTGTTGCTTGAGATTTAGCATTGCATTTTAGATTGCCATTGGTGACACGATCGTCTGTTGCTTGAGAGTTTGACGCATTTAGTCATTGTGGTGACCATCGGTCTATTGATGTTTAGTAATCCAAGAGTAACCGTCATTTCCACGGCTTGGACTCATCTTCCAAAACTGCCAAGAGGATCCAAGTTGCTTACCCTTACATAGCAGTCAGTGCACATACGAGCCTGATTTTGTGTTTCATGATGGTATTTTTCTTCCATCCAGGAAGACAGGTTTCAATTGAACTGTGTTGATTGTTGCTTCTTTGCTTACGTCTTGGATGATTTCCTGCCATGGATGATCCCTGGTTAATTGAATTGCATGAACTGATTTGCCTACATCAGTCTATGAACATGTAATATCAGTGGAAACAACCAGGTATACGTCGTCAGCAAACATATCAAAATCAGTCAGAGTTATCTTCCATGTAGAATTTCTCAAACCAACACAGTTTGCGCTAACATTCAGCTAGATAGACGCAGCCACAAGCACAGAAATTGCAAGCTCAGAACATTCTGGGATACACTATGTTGCTGACTCAAGAGTTATGCTTGCTTAGTTATATCAACCCGTCACCTTGTGGACCTGTCAGGAGCATTCATCAAGTTTGATGTTAGTTGCGCATGTGGCGTTGACAACAAATCTCCTCCATTCACTCTGATTATTGACATACCCTGTGCTATTTCGCAGACGTTCAGACCACTGATGGTGATGTTGTTCACACAACAGGAGGTGGTAGGTCAGCCAGATTTCTTATGGATCTGAACTTTTCCATGCAAACTGTAGTCTTAGGGTTACGCTGATATTTGCCATAGTTGCATGGCCGATGCATTTCATTTTTCTTTTCTTGATTTCGCAGTATCAATTGATTGCTGGATGATTGAGTTCAACTCAAAATGTCTTATTTGTTCTTTTATCAGACCATGTTGAACTACAAGCTGGAGTAACTTGTCTAATTTCCATAAACAAAGGAAATGTTTGTGTTCACCATTTGACAACTACCGTAAAGTTCGGCTATTAGCGCGACTTTTTCCAGCTTTACACCCCATGCACTTAAAAAATTGCGCTTATTTGCAAATATTTCCTGATCCCAGGAGCATACACGTTTCGGTCTATTCTTAGCTTTCTCCTTAAATCCACCAAAATCGTATTATCACTCAAGAAATTTTCAATGAGCTCCATGTTAAAGTGTTAACTGTTCATGTTAAAGAGTTAACTGTTAACTGTTCATGTTTTCAAATCAAATCGCACACATTGATGCATTCGGATCGTATTCAGATCTGCTCTGCTCAAGCATACACCCTCATATTGCCGAAAACACGACGTGATGCCTATAAAGCAGCCTTCAAGTTGAAGGCGATCAACCTGGCCATTGAAAAAGTGCGGCTTATAAACCAGTGTGGCTTAAGTGTGAATATAGATAAGATTTTTTCTATAATTTAGTGGGTGTGCGTTTTATACCGGTGCGCCCAATAGCCCAAACATTACAGTAAATTATACAGTGAAACTACACTGACCTGTAGAGTGTTCAAAGACAGACTTGTAAATGTTGAGAAAGGAGTTGTTGAGGTCATCAGTGGCTGGAGTTCCATCCACAAAGCGGTGAGTTGTGTCTGCCTGAAAAATAAAACACAACAGTTTGGTGACATCTGTAACTTTGTATCTGGAAATGTGTCTGCTGCAAGATAGTTACTGCATGTATGTATACGCTTAGTTATGTATGTATGTGTATCTGTAGCTAGATTTGTTGTAAGTATGTAATGTATTATGCATGTAACGCTCAATTGTAGAGTACATGTATGCTCAGCGCTAGATTGATTTACAGATTTGCGCATAATAAATCATAAATAAAATAAATTTAAATTATAATTTTAAACAAACAAGGAATGGAAACAAAAAACAAACAAACAGAAAAATGTTGTGTCATCTAAATCAAAACCACTGCCAGTATCCAAGCAAACAGACACCAGAAACATGCTACAATAGAAATTAGAATTAGAATGGTACTTAACCGTCCGACTCATGCATCCTTTCCACCAGCATACTGCAGTGTCAACCATCGGTACCAAAGCAAAAACAACCCTTTAACTCCATCACCCTATCTACCAGTTTCCTGCAGGAAGCTGGTGAATAGGGTGAGGGAGTCAAAGGGTTAAGTGTTTGCAGTTGGTGCATATGGTGCAGGAATCAAAGGGTCAATGCAACAAAATGGAAAGACAAAAAAGTTCTGCCAACAGGCCTTTGTCAAGCATTAGAAAAGATGACAAAAAATAAATACACTTTTTTTTAAAAAGGTGAAGAAAATTTCTATTCAACCAGGAAACAGAAAAATAACTACAAAGAATAGATATTTCTTCCCTTTAAGAAAAAAGACAGTAGAAGACTTCCCTGATGTCCTGATGTTTGGGTCATCATCATCATCATCAGGTGCCCTGCCACATGGCGTTGGCGATCATGGACTTCCATCTGTCTCTATCTCTCGTTGCCCCTAGCATCTCCCCCACCCTCCCAGTCCCCAGCCACTCTGCAAGTCCGTCCAGCATTTTCTCCCTGGGTCTACCTGGTGCTCTCTTTCCCTCCAGCTTTCCCGTTGTGACCAGGTGCTCCAAATCCCCCTTCCTCATAAAATGGCATATAATGTTGCCTGTCTTTTCTAATCTTCCTTATAGTGATCTACTTGTGTCTGCCTCCATCAAGACTGTCTCGTTTGTTTTCTTTGCTGTCCATGGAACTCTCAACATTCTTCTTAGAAACCACATCTCGGCAGCCTCAATCTTGTTCTGGCTTTGCTTGTTGACTGTCCACGCCTCACATCTGTACAACAGTATTGGTTCTATGTAACATTCAAGAACTCTCTTCCTGATGTTAATTGATAGGCATTTGTTGGTAAGAATGCTTGTCATCTTCTTGAATGCTGTTTTGGCTTGGCCGATTCTGCTGGCTATTTCTGATGTGCATCTGCCGTCTGATGAAATGATCGTTCACAGGTATTCAAATTTATCAACCTGCGTCAAGGTTGTGCCATTTGCTGTTATTTTGCATAAGGGGATTTCATGATTTTTACTGATCACCATGACTTCAGTCTTCCTGCTGTTTAGTTCCCAGCCCCTTACCTTTGCTTTCTATTTCTAGTATATTCACAAGGTTTTGTAGGTCCCTTTCATTTTCTGCAATTAGCACGGTGTCATCTGCATATCGAATGTTGTTTATCATTTTCCCTCCAACCTTTAATCCAGGGTCTTCTTCTAGCTTTCTCATGATGTTTTGGCTGTAAAGTGAAAACAGATCTGGTGACAAAACACAACCCTGTCTGACTCCTCTTTTGATGTTTTGGAAATAACTTACATTGTTTTCTATTCTCATTGCAGCTGTTTGTTCCCAGTACATAATCCTGATTATTCGTAGATCTTTTCCATCAACATTGAGTCTCTCCAATTGGTTGATCAATTCAACATGTCTTACCCGATCAAAAGTCTTGGTGTAGTCAACAAAGCATAAATACAAATCCTTATTCATCTCAATTGACCTCTCTATGATAGTTCTTAGGATGTATATGGCATTAATAGTTCCCTTCCCTTCCACAAATCCACACTGTTCTTCTGCTATTTCTCTTTTGATTCTATTCCTTGTCCTCATCATGATTATTCTTAACAGGATTTTTGTTACATGACTCATCAAACTGATTGTGCGATGGAGTTCCCATTCTATAGCCCCTGTCTTCTTTGGAAGTGCAATGAAAATTGATTTTGACATATCTTTGGGGATTTTTCCAGTGTCGTAAATTTCATTTAGGAGACTGTTATTTTTTCTATGCCAAATTCCTCCAGGCTTCAATCATCTCTGTAGTAATGTTGTCTGGTCCTGGGGCTTTTCCTGGTTTCATCTTTTTCAGTGCCGCTCTAACTTCATCTTTCATTATGGTTTGGGTAAACAGGAGAAATCTGATTCTACTGTACATCCCACTAAGTTTGTTTTGTGTAGTCATTCTTTGTTCTCTTTTGTTACACCTGCAAAAGGTCAGTTGGTCAAAAATTTGCACCTGTCCTGTTATATAAAATACATGTTAACATTGTTATGTCTATTTTTCTGTATGTCTCGTTTCAGCCTGTCCTGTTATATCAAATACATGTTATGATTCTATTTTTCTGTATGTCTCGTTTCAGCCTGTCCTGTTATATCAAATACATGTTATGATTCTATTTTTCTGTATGTCTCGTTTCAGTGGTGTGTAATCAGTTTATCATTTCATTCAGAAAAGCCAGACCATTCTAGCAGAAGGAGGAGAGAAATTCCTGTCCAACTGACAATCAAACCCAGACTTCTCACATCCTATGACAACATTTGCTCCAATAAGCCACACACTGCACTCTAGTAGGGACAGAAACAAAAGGAAAGGAAAATTAAAGGAATAGTAAAAATTTATATGATGACCGTTCAGCACAGTTATGGAGCTCCCACCATCTAATCTATCTCCACAAGCTGGAATCCACCTCAAGACAAAAAAACATTGTGAGTGTGGCTTCCAATCTGCCAGCTGTGACTGTGTGCCTATGTTCACAGCAGACACAGGTCAAGCAGTGGGGGTT
>JAPXFY010000015.1:79874586-79917086 GCA_030674185.1 Monoplex corrugatus
CAAAAGCAATCTATAATATATTATAATATGTGTTAATACAGTAAGGGTTAAAACATATTTCAATTTCACTTTTAATAAAAATACAAGAGACATATTTGAATAAAAAAAAATGTATCCACACTATGATTCATGCTGTCATCATTTATAACTCATTAACTGTATCTTTGTGAAGTTAGTCTTACCTTTCCAGGATCATCTTTTGGACGTGGAACTTTGAGGAAACATTTACTCAGAGACAGGTTGTGTCGAATGGAATTCTGTAACATACAATGTACAATGAAACATATAGTGCCCTCTCCCCCTCTCTCTTTGCTTGCATGAAAACAGAAAAAAAATTTTCCTGATATTGTGAAAAATGTCAGAACAATCAGTGAAAGGGTCCAGCTGTGATACCGTACTTAAAAAATGTGTACAATCAATGAATCATTCAAAAACAGCAGAGCAAGGGTCATGAACCTGGGGCTTTCATGAAAGATTGATAATGTTATTAAGATAATGTATAAACAATAGGATTCTGTCCGTGCATAAGTGAAGAATGAGGCGCACCATTACATCTGACATCAGTTAATGTTTTTACATACTGAGACGTTACGCAAATACCCAATACACGTGCTAAGAGCATACAACAAACTGAACTGCCCATTTTTGTATTTTTATTTCCTAAAAGAATGGGCAAGCCGCAGTTGAGACACTTTTTAGTAAGGACATGAAAAAACAACGGAGTCCAGTCTTGTACAACTGTAAACACAAATGCAATAAAAAACATGTAAAATCAGTTCTAAAAGAAAGCAAGATTGTCATTTACATAGGGTGTTTTTTTTTCCCTTAATTTTAAAGTCTAAAGTGAAAAAAGAAAACTTCCCCCCCAAAAGTATATGATCTATATAACTATCACGGAAAGTAGTTGGCATGCTGAGCCACTGCAGACATTACAAAGATTCATTTATTTTTAACTTTCCTGGAAAGGTGGCACCACAGTGCACGCATAAATGCTGGCTCATTATGTTATGTTTCTATCATTCTGGTCTCACTGGTGATGTGCTCTGTTATCACAAGGCAAAGCAATTAAGCTATCCTTAAAATCAACACTTGTGAAGTACATGGTGAAAAGGTCAGGCTTCAAAGCACAACTGAGGAATCAGGAGACAAGGCTGTGAGATCAATCCAGCCCAAAATGAAGACTGGCAGAAAATGAAGTCCAAAATGTAGTGGACATGGTGAAGGAAAACCTCAAGGTAAAAGGAAAAACAGAAAACACACAAACTAATAGATGGGGACTGGGATCAACAAAAATAAAGTAGTGGTCAAAAGAAAACAGGGAGGCACAGTATAGAGAAGATATATATATGCCAAAAGAATCTAGAAGGCAATACAGCAAAACCAACAGAGTTAATCAACAGCATGGGAAAGTGCACTCGAAAGAAGTTTATTGGAATGAAATGAGGCATGAGGCCCCTCTAACTGTCTCAGAATCAGTTTCATTTTCAGACCAAAATAAGACCTCCTGTCCTTGAATGCGTATCTGATGAAATAAAAAATCAGATGACTGTGATGCCTTTTCTGCCAAGGCAAACAAACAGTGGAATATATCCTGAGCTCACGCAAACCAGTACTAACCCAAAGAAGGTATACATGGAGGCATAATCAAGCGCTTCAAGAGATCACGCAAGTGATAATATTAAATACTGCTAGGGAAAAAAACATGTCACCATAAGTTCTGGAAACATCAGCAGGCTGGGGCCTTGAAATGCTGTGACATCCAGAACACAGAAGCAGGATCTACTGGATGGAGTGGATATCAGACGTGCACACAAGATCTTCCTGAATGGAAAAAAGACGCCTAAAAATCAGCAACAAAAGTGGCATGAGCCCAGACAAAGTGCTCCTGTCCCATATATCAAAACAAATGATTGGGATCAAACTAACTGTGCCACATGAAAGTAGAATGGAGGAAGCTCATACAAGATTGCAATGTATGCCAGTCTATAGTATATATACAGTCTAGCCAGCAACTTCAAGGAACACATGAGTTACAAATTCAATCTAAAGTCCTTACCAAAGAGTTGGAGCAAAGGGACTGGTAATGCACATCGACCTATGACCTCATGAAACAGCTAGAGCTTGCTTTCTGGAAAGAAGAGGACCAAAACTCAAAAGGAAATGGCAGTAGCAGTTGAAAAGAATTCCAACTGGGTGAGGAGGAACAAAAGTGGACTTCCAGGGCTGTTAGTGGTAAAATCTGTTTTTCCCTGAAAATTTGCCGGGGTCCAGGGGCCGCCCAGGCCCCGGTGGGGTCCAGGGGCAATGCCCCGGTGGGGGGTGCAGGGGGGCAAAGCCCCCCGCCGAAAATTGAAAATATGACATTTTGAAGCCAATCAGAGGGCCTATCCTGGCAGCAAACTGGGTAATTTTTAGTTCACAAAAAATTAACAAATCAATGGATCAATTTGTGTTTAGAGTAACTTTCTGAAACCACATGACATATATAGCACTTGGTTAAGGATAACTCGTGGCCAACTTCGGTAGGAGTTGTTTCCCTTGAACTAAGACCATCCTTTCGTCTGCTCTGCTCTGCCGTCGATCGCGGTTCTTGGTTTTTTTTGGGTTTTTTTTTTTTTTTTTTTTTTGCTTTTTTTTTTCTTTCGCGGAAGCACTTTGACTTTCCCTGAAATGGGATCACTGTATTCGCGGATTTCCGCGAAATCGCTGAACTCTAACAGCCCTGACTTCATAAGGCTTAAATTTCCCTATGCAGGAGTCTGATAGCCAAGCGGTCAGGATATCTGTCACAAGAGTGACCTCACCATGAGGCCCCTGACCACTCTGAAGACACAGGTTTGAAACCAATGATGCCAGCAGAAGGGCATACTGGAGTCAAGACCTGCATGCTGCCCAACTCTCTTAGAGTGTAAGAAGTTTAGGGCTGAAACACTCGCTGGAGAGAGGACTTCTCTTCTGAGGACCTTCTGCTGTGCAGCTCTGTCCAGAGCTTTTTTACACTACAACTCTGTGTGGTGTGTGTGTGTGTGTGTGTGTGTGTGTGTGTGTGTGTGTGTGTGTGTGTGTGTGTGTGTGTGTGCGTGGCGCGCGCACACGCACGCACATGTGTCTGTGTGAGTGCATGCTCATGTGTGCATGTATGCGAAAAAACAAGACAGAAAGGGCAGAGAATGTTCAAGACAGAATTACAGGGACAGGATATATATTATATGAGAAAGAACATAAAAGCTTTCACCCTGCTATTCTCATACACTGTTAACATGAACAACAAGGTAAACAAGTATACAAATCATAAACAGACAAACGCTCTCATTTAAATTTCCAAGAAAAAAATGAGTCCAATTGGAGAATCTGGGAAAGTAAATCAAACTCTGGATATTGAAATATGAAATGTTACAGAATGGTACAGAAATATGAATATCAATGAAAGTGAATTTTTAAAAAAAAAATATATAATTATACACGGGGAAGAGAGAGAAAAAGATGATGAAAGAACAGCTGACATTAAAACAAATAACTGAGATACTGCCTAGAGAAAGTGGATGGGCAAACTGGTGGATGCCAGACAGACAGACAGAGACCATAACAGACTAGCTGCCTGGGTCAGACGTGCACGAGAGTCGGACAGAATGACACAGCAAGATGCTGAAACTGAACTGCAGCATTGCAGCAGGTTATGCTAATTAAACACTGCAGCTAATTTCTGAATTTAACACGAAAGAAAGCAGGTCGGGTGGGTGAGACAGGTCAGGTTAACGCCTGAGAAACCCATCACGATCAATAATTCAGTTCGATGGAAGCTGTACGCACTCTCAGTCAAGGCACTGACGAGCACACGTTTGTCGTTTCGCTTGCAGAACCAAACAAGCAGAGTGTAGACACACCTTCGATCACGTACTGAAAACACATTTTCCAATTTACCTTCCAACCGTTGCCTGCTTCTTTGTAGTACGGAAAATTATCACAAATCCACTGGTATATTTCCGACAGTGTCATTTTCTTTTTGGGAGAGCTGTTGATGGCGAAAGTGATGAGGTTAGCGTAGCTGTATGGGGGCTTGCCGTCTTTCGCAGGGCCTTGGCTTATGTCCCAAGTCGCTGTCGGGTCATGTGGCGAATTGGGTGCTTTACGAATCACCATCTGTCCGTTCTGTGCTTTAGCAAGTGCGTCCGCTGGTCCGTTCGCCCCAGCCACACCACCCCCTGCCATGGCCCCACCAACTTTGAGGCGATGCAGCCAGTCCATTTGTGTCAAACTACTCCCAAGATCCGCCATTTTGACGTTTGCAAGTCTTGCGACAGAAATTCGCACATTCGTGTTTTATTTCCGGCTTAACTGTTTCAGATGCAGTTTTAACCAAAAGTTGTGGTTACTATCTATATCACCTTTTCTTTTGTTTGCTCCTAATTTTGAGCTATAATGCGGTTTCATCTCTGCCTGTGTTCAAGCCATATTTGTGAACTACTTTTTGTCGCGGGAAGCATGGACTCTTCACTCCAACGAAGCGTCGTGCCCCCAGCATCGTTGCGTAGCAGCCAACTCTGACCTCTGACCTAATTGTGGCTTCTCTGCATATGTTCCGCGAAAAGCCACGTGCCCGTAGTTCATTTAGCTTCAGAAGTTGGTTGGGTTATTTACACATAAGAACACTGTGATATTTGAGCACCACGAAATGGGGTTTACTGCGTGCAAGTGACCGACAAGTCTGGGCATGCATGATTCCTGTACGCTGATTGATTAGGCCTACAGATTTCTGTCCCCTCTCTGAATGTCCAAGATGATACCATATAAAAATAATTCAATCAAGATAACACTGCATGAGTGCACATTGATTCTCTCTCTCCCAGGGATAAGAATAGAAAGAATTATCAGTTTGTGATAATATCTAGCTGTCTAATCTGTGGCCACACACACACGCACATTATGCTCTCTCTCTCTCTCTCTCTCTCTCTCTCTCTCTCTCTCTCTCTCTCTCTCTTGTGGCCACAAGCACATTATGCTCTTTCTCTCTCTCTCTCTCTCTCTCTCTCTCTCTCTCTCTCTCCCTCTCTCTCTCTCTCTCTCTCTCTCTCTTGTGGCCACAAGCGCATTATGCTCTTTCTCTCTCCTCTCTCTCTCTCTGTCTCTCTCTCTCCCCCCCCCCCCTCTCTCTCTCTCTCTCTCACATACACACACATATCTAAAAAGATAAAACTACAAACATCAAAAAGTTTAAAACCACAAACATCAAAAAAGATAAAACTATAAACACCTAAAAGAATAAAAAACAAAAATCTAAAAGGATAAAAAAAAAAGCAGCCATCTAAAATGATAAAACCAGAAACGGCTCATCACAATCATCATGTGTTCTGCCGCATGGCGTTGGCGATCATGGCCCGCCATATGTATCTATCCCTGTCGCTGCAAGTACATCTTCCACCCTCACTGTCCTCAGCCACCCTGCAAGTCCGTCAGTATTTTCTCCTGGTCTACCTGGTGCTAAATGTTGTTTGTCTTTTCCTCATTATCATCATCAGGTGCCCTGCCGCGTGGCATTGGCGATCATGGACTTCCATCTGTCTCTATCTCTCGTTGCCCCTAGCATCAATCCCACCTCCTCGTCCCCAGCCATTCTACAAGTCCGTCCAGCATTTTCTCCCTGGATCTGCCTGGTGCTCTCTTTCCCTCCAGCTTTCCCGTTGTGACCAGGTGCTCCAAATACCCCTTCCTCATAAAATGGCCTATAAATGTTGCCTGTCTTTTCCTAATCTTCCTTATCAGTGATCTACTTGTGTCTGCCTCCATCAAGACTGTCTCGTTTGTTTTCTTTGCTGTCCATGCAACTCTCAACATTCTTCTTAGAAACCACATCTTGGCTGCCTCAATCTTGTTCTGACTTTGCTTGCTGATTGTCCATGCCTCACATCCGTACAACAGTATTGGTTCTATATAACATTCAAGAACTCTCTTCCTGATGTTAATTGATAGGCATTTGTTGATAAGAATGCTTGTCATCTTCTTGAATGCTGTTTTGGCTTGGCCGATTCTGCTGGCTATTTCCGATGCGCATCTGCCGTCTGATGAAATGACCGTTCCCAGGTATTTGAACTTATTAACCTGTGCCAAGGTTGTGCCATTTGCTGTTATTTTGCATGAGGGGATTTCATGTTTTTTACTGATCACCATGACTTCAGTCTTCCTGCTGTTTAGTTCCAACCCCTTATCTTTGCTTTCTATTTCTAGTATATTCACAAGGTTTTGTAGGTCCCTTTCATTTTCCGCAACCAGCACGGTGTCATCTGCGTATCCAATATTGTTTATCATTTTCCCTCCAACCTTGAACCCAGGGTCTTCTTCTAGGTTTCTCATGATGTTTTCGCTGTAAAGTGAAAACAGATCTGGTGACAAAACACAACCCTGTCTGACTCCTCTTTTGATGTTTTGGAAATAGCTTACATTGTCTTCTATTCTCATTGCAGCTGTTTGTTCCCAGTACATATTTCTGATTATTCGTAGATCTTTTCCATCAACGAATAATCAGAAATATGTACTGGGAAGAAACAGCTGCAATGAGAATAGAAAACAATGTAAGCTATTTCCAGGTCTACCTGGTGCTCTCTTTCCCTCCAGCCTTCCCGTTGTGACCAGGTGCTCCTAATCCCCCTTCCTCATAAAATGGCATATAAATGTTGCCTGTCTTTTCCTAATCTTCCTTATGAGTGATCTACTTGTGACTGCCTCCATCAAGACTGTCTCGTTTGTTTTCTTTGCTGTCCATGGAACTCTCAACATTCTTCTTAGAAACCACATCTCGGCTACCTCAATCTTGTTCTGCTTTGCTTGCTGATTGTTCACGCCTCACAACCGTATAACATTATCGGTTATATATGAATAGCATTCAAGAACTCTCTTGCCAAAGCAGGAAGAAAATCTAAAAGACAAAAGCTACAAAAATTTAAAAGGATAGAACTACATGTACAAACATCTAAAAGGATAAAACCACAAACATCTAAAAAAATAAAATCAGAAACAGCTCATCACAATCACTCATGTGCCCTGCCGCATGGCGTTGGCGATCATGGCCCTCCATATGTATCTATCCCTTGTCGCTGCAAGTACATCTTCCACCCTCTCTGTCCTCAGCCACCCTGCAAGTATCATCATCCCTCATGAATTGTTCCGTGTATATGTTAAAGAGATACGGTGAGAGGATACAACCTTGTCTGACTCCCCTGCGGATGTTGAAGAATTTACATTCCTGATTATTCCATCCAACTGTAGCCTTTTGGTCTTTATATCCTGAAGCAATTAGTGCAATGAGGTGTTTGGGAAAACCCACTTTGACCGGTGTGTTGAACAGGAGATGAATGATCCTGTCAAATGCTTTGCTATAGTGATATCTATGAGGTTGACAAAAGTTTCTTTTTCAGTGCTTTATATTTTCTTTATGAGTGTTTGTAGCACAAAGAATATATCAGTTGTGTCTCTGTTGGATCTGTGGTCCGCCTGGCAGTCAGATAGTTCTTCTTCTATCTTGGGATTCAGTCTGTTGAGAATCATTATGAGCAAAAGCTTACTGGCATGGCTGATTAGGGCAATGGTTCTGTAGTCGTTACAATCTTTGATATTGCCACTCTTGTAAAGCATCACACCATCTTGAAGTTTTCAATCTGTTTGGCCATTGATGTGTATTCCAGATTTTACAACAAAGATGGTGCATACCTTTTAGGCCTTCTTTTCCACCATTTTTTAACAATTCTCCTGGAACGTTGTCAGTTCCTCTGACTTTTCGCTTTCCACGCACTAAGCTCAATACCTATGGTCCACGAGCCTTCTCTGTTTCTGGTCCACTCTCCTGGAACAAACTTCCTCTCTCAGTCAGTCAGCAACCTACTTTTGTCTCCTTCAAGTCCGCTCTCAAAACTCACCTTTGCTTCTCTGCATAAAACCCTGTCCTCACTCAACCCCCTCTGCAGCCTGTCTCCACTCGGAGGGGAATCACATTGTAATATATAATTGTATATAATATGCTCTCTATAATTTTCCATTGCTTATATTCTTTCTCCCCATTTTTAGCCGTGTGTGTGTGTGGTGTGTGTGTGTGTGTGTGTGTATGTGTGTGTGTGCGCGCGTGTGTGTGTGTGCCTGCGTGCGTGTGTGTCTGTTTCAGCGCTTAGATTTGATTTTATCAAGATCTTGCGCTATATAAATATTGTAATTATTATTATTATTATAGTTCCTGGGGATTTTGTTTGTTTGTTTGTTTTCAACTGTTTGGTGGCTGCTTCAGTTTCACTTGAACGTAGTTCTGGTTCTGATTCTGGACAGTTCAGGTTGGGGCGTAGGGTGTCTTGTGGTCTATTGTTTTCCTAAATTAAATATTGTATTGATAAAAGGGGATGCTCCATATTCATTCCATGGTCTGGTTCAGTTGATATGGTGCCTTCTTTGCTGTTGATGCACTCATTTTTGGGTTGGAATTTGATGGCTGGAATAGATCCCTAGATCTTCTGCATTTATTTATTCACATTCTTCGTCCAGCCAATTTTTCGTTTCTCTTCTAAGTTTGCTCTTTTTTTTTCTCTTTTGAGTTGTTTCTTTTCTTCAAGATTTGCGAGCTTGTCTTTTCTGTTTGGCTGGACCCATAACTGCCTCGCTGATGTAGGGCTTGGTCAGTTTGGTTTTTTTCTTGTTTTTTTTTTCTTCTTTTTTTTCCTGCCTAAGTTTTCTTTGGCTGTTTCAATGCGGGCCTTCTTCATATCTGCCCAAATTTCTTCTGGATACTGGTCGTTTAATGTCCAGTCCTGTATTAAAGCCTCGAAAAGATTGCTGACTTATCTCAAAACCAGATGCAATGTCTTGATTTTTCAATTTCTCTAGATCAAACTAACTAAGAAGCTGGCTTGGCTTTGTTTTGTTTATAAGCTTTGAGTGTAATTTGTGCTGCGACTAGGTGGTGATCACTATCACGATCTGCTCCTGGTTTTGTTTTGGAGCTTAGAACAGTAGTTCTCCATGTCCTGTCTATCATTATGTAATCTATCAGATTTCCGATTTTTTTTTCTGTTTCTTTTTAAGTTTCCATGTATATCGTCTGCGATAACGCTGTTTAAAGAGAGTACGCTCGTATTAGTGACGTCTGATTCGTTGCTACAAGTTTGCTTCCGACAGCTACCATCAGGTAATACGTATTGTCATCATATCTGCTTGTCACAGCCTTGGATCATCTCTCCCCAGCAGCTAACGTGTTCTGTTCTTCCCCGGGGGTCTCAGAAGACATAGAACTATGTTGTTTTCCTTCTTCCTGTCTTATCTGTGCAATTGTTGACAAAAATGCATCAGGTAGATTGCCATTGTTTTCCTGAAGCGTAGAGCACATAATGTGCAGGTGTCCTGGCCATTGTTTTCCTGAAGCATAGAGCACATAATGTGCAGGTACCTGGCCATTGTTTTCCTGAATGCGTAGAGCACATAATGTGCAGGTGTCCTGCCATTGTTTTCCTGAAGCATAGAGCACATATGTGCAGGTATCCTGGCCATTGTTTTCCTGAAGCATAGAGACATAATGTGCAGGTGTCCTGGCCATGTTTCCTTGGAAATCATCTGCCTATGACTGTGAAGTACAAGCTGATCGATGTACATTACTCTGCCTTCGCTACCTAATCCATCCATCCCCTGCTTCTAGGATTTCAGTGGTTGGAGTTATGGCGCCCCCTTCTCGCAATATTCATTGTACGTTTGCGAGACCATTTCATAGAAATATAGGTACCTACCAAAACCCCAGCCTCCCTTAGAATACTGTCGACTTTTGGTCCGCAACTGCTTATTGTTATTTGCAGCTGACCCCAAATCTGAGGGCTATTTCTCTTTCCGTCATCTGGGACGCATTGGGTCAGGTCGCCCCATGATTTCCCAAGAAATCTGACTACTGTCCAAAAGAAAAGCATGTACCCATTCACTAAAAGCAGAATATGATATCATCACTGAAAATACAACCATGTATCCCCTAAATGCAGAAATGCTAGTATATTACAGAAAATACAAGTACTTATCCTCCAAGTCTGAATATCATCACAGAACATACAAGGATCTTCCTTCAAAACCTGAACTTGGATAAGTGCAAATTGTCAAACACATGATCCAGTAATTACTTCTTAAATTTAAACTCACTCTGTTAGTCAAAAGAAATTTGAAATTGTGAAATATAAAGTACTTTAAATTTAAAACAGAATGACGATATACTTAACACATTACGTGTAACAAACAAAAATCAACAAGTTATTACTTTTGTTGTGCATGAGGTCTTTTTTTTTCATTCCGCGATGAAAACTTTATCAGATTGTATATGTGTGTGTGTGTGTGTGTGTGTGTCGTGCGTGCGTGCGTGTGTGTGTGTGTGGTGTGTGTGTGTGTGTGTGTGTGTGTTGTGCGTGTATATGTGCGTTTGTGTGTTTAAGTGTGTCTGTGTTTGTATTTGTGTGTTTTTCATGTGCTGTGTGTGTTATGTATGTATGTATGTAGTATGTATGTATGTATGTATGTATGTATGTATGTATGTATGTGTGTGTGTGTGTGTGAGTGTGTGTGTGTGTGTGTGTGAGTGTGTACATGTGTGTGTGTGTACATATGTGTCAGTGTTGTGAGTGTGCGTGTGTACATGTGTGTCTGTATGTCTGCCTGTGTGTCGTCTGTGTCTGCCTGTATCTGTATGTCTTTCTACGTCTGCGTTTGTGTCTGTCTGTGTCTGTGTCTGTAAGTCTGCTGTGTCTGTGTCTGTCTGTACGTGTTTCCCAGGAATTACATTTCCAACTAGACATAGTTCGCATTGGTCAGACGTAAACAGAACTTGCTATCTCCATGAACATGATTTTTCATTTCGACTTGTATTAACTAGAGGTAATCCAACAACACGATAATGAATCCCTGCACTTGTCCACTGACACATGACTTCAGTATCAAGAACCAAGATGAAAACGATGTTTGATCGATTGTGTGACTAAATCACTGCTATCCCTTTTCCTGTTTGAGTGGAATGAAAAAAGGGAAGCATGTGTGATTAAATTCATTGCCCTGAAATCATCAGCATTGGTGTTTGGTTCATTTAGTTTATACTTCAAAAAGCCATGATTGTAAAGAAGGCAGTAGTGTGCTGCATGACATTCCATTAGTAGGCTCCTTCTCTTCTCGTTGCTGTGATTTAGCACAGGGTAACTGGTTTAGCATAATTGTTTGCCTTTATCAGATGAGAGAGAGAGAGAGAGAGCAGAGAGAGGAGGGGAGAGAGAGAGAGAGGAAGAGAGAAGAAGAAGAAAGAAGAAAGAAGAGAAGAGGAAAGAAAGAGAGACAAGAAAGAAGAGACAAACAGACAGAAGACAGAGAGAGATCCCATTAAGCGCAATTCTTTGAAAAAACAAAATAACTGCACCACACATAAAAAACAAGTTATGTATATTTTGCCAGTGATTCAATCAAACTGCTGCGACAAGAACCTGTCAGAAAGTTGAAGAAAATGATAAAATGCTTCCACTTTGAGGAAACAAAACCAAAACCAAAACCAAAAACATGCTTCCCTGTTCCCAGCTGCTCTTTGATTCTGAAGTCACCTGTCAATAATCTGTCCAATGCAAAGCAACATGTCAGCACATACCCAAAACAATACTGTTTAATCAATAAGATTAATAACAACTCTCCATGTGTGTGTGTATCTGTGTATGTGTGTATGTACGTGTCTGTATGTGAGTGTATGTTGTGTGTGTGAATTTGTGTATATGTGTGTATCTTTGAGTATATGTGTGTGTATGTGTGTGTATATGTGTGTGTATGTGTGTGCGTGCGTGCTTGTGTGTGTGTGTGTGTGTGTGTGTGTGTGTGTGTGTGTGTGTGTGTGTGTGTGTGTGTGTGTGTGTGTGTGTTTGCACGTGTGTCTAAGTTGGTGTTGTTATTGTGGTTGACATTTAAGATCCTAGTTGTTGTCAGGTTATATGGGGAATCAGGCAGTATTTTTTATTTGTCTGTTTGTTTGTTTGTTTGTTTGTCAGAATAAAGCCTACATAAAACCTAACTTTCAATACAACCCATACAGCGTGGCAGGATTAATTCAATATTTTTAATTTGTTTGTTGTCAGAATGAAATCCAAATTTCAGAACATGGCAAATGGGGAAGCAGTTTAATGTGTTGTGTCTACTGATTTCAAGCAGTTTTACAGCTATTTATTATTTTTTATATTCTGTTTTAAATTCATCATAAATTAGCCTTCAATATGTTTTATGTATTGTTTTCATGCAGTCTGAAAATCCGCTGTGTTCAGGGAAACAGAAATAAGATTACTGGAAGTCGAAAAATCTCAATAGAAAAAGCTCCAATAAATCAGGAAAATGACATAATATCAAGGACACATCCCCCCCCCCCCCCCAATTTCTATGAAGAATTTAGAAGATAAGGACATGGCATATTAAAAGAGAACAGACAAGGGACATGTCAATCAAACATGTTAAAGTCACACAGACAAAATAGAACATATTTCCATTAAGAGATTTGAAAATTGATGTTGAAATGCTGAAGAATTTGTAAAAATAAAAAGTATAAAAAGAAAAAACAAAAACAAAAACAAAAAAGGAAAGAAAGAGAAAACACTTGCCCCGAAATGGATATCACTTCACAAATGTGTTGTTAGGATTGTTACATCTATAATAATAATCAATACTGAAAGAAAAGAATAGAACAAAAAAGGAAAGGAGATCATTGGTGTCAATCAACCCACCATTTCCCCAGGAATAATAATCCCAGTTTGACAGAGTTCAGGTTGACCTGATGTAATGAGAACATTTGTTCCTGATCCTGATTCTTCATCTTGGCATGAAGATAGAAAGCAATCCAACAACACCATTATGAATTATTGCACTTGTTCACTGACACATGGCTGCAAAACCAAAACCAAAAACGAAACCGCTGTTTGATTGATTGTGTGACTGCAATCCCTACTCCTGTTTGAGTGAATGGAAAGAGGGAAGACTGGGTGATAGAATTCATTGTCCTGTAATCATCAGCATCCTTAAGCCTTCTCCCTTTTCTTTGATCTAACAAAGGGTGTCTGGTATTATATTAAAAATGTCTGTTTTTGTCAGAAGAAAAAAAAAAAGAGAGAGAGAGAGAGAGAGAGAGAGTGAGAGAGAGAGAGAGAGAGAGAGAGAGAGAGAGAGAGAGAGAGAGAGAGAGAGAGAGAGAGAGAATCCGATTAGAAGGTGGTAGATTAAAAAGTGAACAGAGAAAGGGAATGTTAAACGGAAATCTGCAAGTCATGGAGACATAGAGAACATATGACTTTTTGAGAGATTTAAAAGTTGGTCTTGAAATGCTAAAGATCACGTTTAGAAATTGCCCAGTAAAAGACATCATTTCACAGTCTTACTGTGATGGGCATGACGTCTGGTATGATAATAAATACTGAAAGGAAGAAATAAAACAATAACAAAACAAAAGAAAAAATCATGCCCAAAATGACCCATTTGTTATCCGTGCACTGTTTCCTGCAAATGATAATCTCAGCTTGACAGAGTTCTGATTAACCTGGCAGAATAAGAACTTTCTGTCTTCATGTGACATCTAGAATAACAATCAGTACTGAAAGAAAGGAACAAAACAAAAAGAAAAAGGAAAACATTCATACCCAAAATCATAGTTCTAAAAAAAAAAAAAAAAGAAACAAAAACAAAACAAAAAAACATTGTTTTCCAAAAATTACGTTTCCATCTAGGCGTAGTACAGATTGTTCAGACGTAATGATAACTTTCTCTCTTCATGAGCAAGACTTTTCATTTAGACTTGCATTTGATAGAGGCAATCCAATAACCATAATTAATATGAATCATTGGACTTGTCCACTGACACATGAATACATGAATACATTCCAATTATGAAACAACAACCATATACTTACACTGATGCACATGTATGTCACACTCACACAGGCACTGACGTATGGATACACAGAGACACACACACAGAGACACACACATGCACACACACACACACACGCACGCGCGCACACACACACACACACACACACACACACACACACACACACTGCACAAACTGATGCAGCCTAATTATCCTAAAGTTCCGAATGCTTTTATCTTGCTCGTTAAATCGTTTGATGTTTAACTTTATGGTTCAATGTCTTTATGATTTGATAGATTTATCCACCCTATAGATACTTCTTTATCTTATCTCATTGGTTTGTTTATTTATTTATTTATTTATTTGTTTGTTTGTTTGTTTGTTTCATCACAGTGAAATGCATATACATCTACGTTATACATAAATGCTCGAAAGAATAAGTGGTGGTCTTAGTACAATAAGAACAGACAAACCCTTAACGGTGTTATACTGGGAATAATAATGACGACTGAAAGATATGAATAAAATGAAAAGAAAAGGAACAATCGTTGGTAAAGAGCCCATTGTTTCTGAGAATAATAGTCCCAGCTTGACACAGTTCAGATTCACCTGACATAATCAGAATTGCTGTCTTTATATCACCAGAAAGTTTTCGTCAGAAAGAGAAAAAAATGAAGGGAGAGAGAGAGAGAGAGAGAGAGAGAGAGAGAGAGAGAGAGAGAGAGAGAGAGAGAGAGAGAGAGAGAGAGAGACAGAGAGAGAAAGACAGAGAGAGAGAGAGAGACAGACAGACAGACAGGCAGACAGACAGACAGACAGAGAACGCGAGAGAGAGAGAGAGAGAGAGAGAGAGAGAGAGAGAGAGAGAGAAAGACAGACAGACAGGCAGGCAGGCAGGCAAACAGACAGACAGAGACAGACAGACAGACAGAGACAGACAGACAGACAGACAGACATACATAGAGAGAGAGACAGATACAGAGACAGAGAGAAGGGAAGAGTGAGAGAAAGAGACAGGAAGAAAGAGGAGAGAGAACTAAAGTAAACGAGAGGGAGGGAGAGAGATACAGAGACAGAAAGAGAGGGAGAGAGAGATAATATTTGTAAGGCACATCCCATTAAGCCCAAGTCTTCGACGCACAAAATAGCTGCATCAGACGTGCAAAAACGGGTAACGATGATCGTAAACCATTGTGCTCAATAATTCTGCTATGAAAAGAAAACGTAATAAAATTTCAATAACAATGAATTTTCTCCACCATACGAAAATTATACTTTGCCTGGTTCCGACTGGTCTTTGATTATGAGGACCCCTGAAATTGAATGAATACAATAATCTCTCTGATGCAAGTCAAGAGAAACGAGCATACTCAGAACAATACAATTTAATCCCATGAAATCAGTATGAACTCTTCATGCATAGAACAAGTCCTTACAACTTTGTCTCTGTGTGTGTATGTGTGCGTGCGTGCGTGCGTGCGTGTGCGTGTGTGCGTGTGTGCGTGTGTGTGTGTGTGTGTGTGTGTGTGTGTATGCGTGCATGCCTGCATGCGTGTGTGTGTGTGTGTGTGTGTGTGTGTGTGTGTGTGTGTGTGTGTGTGTGTGTGTGTGTGTGTGTGTAAAAGATTTGATAGTCTGGTGTGTACGATTGTGTGAATGTGTAAAATCTTCATAATGTCTCGCATTGACTATTGCAATTCACTCCTGTCTGGTCTTCCTGCCTCCACCATTCACATCCTACAGCGCATTCAAAACAATGCTGTACGCCTTGTACTCAAAAAGAAAAAAGCTGACCACATATCTCCTCTCCTGGCACAACTTCACTGGCTCCCTGTATCAAAGCGCATACAGTACAAACTAGACACCATGTGCTACAAAAGCCTCAATAACGCAGCCCCCGATTACCTGTCAAGCCTACTTGAGATCTATGTTCCCTCACGTACCCTCCGCTCTGCCTCCGATCCTCTGACTTTTCGCTTTCCACGCACTAAGCTCAATACCTATGGTCCACGAGCCTTCTCTGTTTCTGGTCCACTCTCCTGGAACAAACTTCCTCTCTCAGTCCGTCAGCAACCTACTTTTGCCTCCTTCAAGTCCGCTCTCAAAACTCACCTTTTCTCCTCTGCATAAAATCCTAACCTCACTCAACCCCCCTCTGCAGCCTGTCTCCGCTCGGAGGGGAATCACTTTGTTTTAATATATAATTGTATATGATGTGCTCTCTGTGGTTTTCCATTGGTTTTATTCTTGCTTTTATTGCTTTTATTCTTTTCTCCCCATTTGTGGCCATGCATGTGTGTGTGTGTGTGTGTGTGTGTGTGTGTGTGTGTGTGTGTGTGTGTGTGTGTGTGTGTGTGCGTGTGTGTGCGTGCGTGCGTGTGTGCATGTGTGTCTTTTCGGCGCTTGGATTTGATTTTGTCGAGATTTGCGCTATATAAATATTGTAATTATTATGTATGCATGTGCGTACGTATGTATGTATGTATGTATGTATGTATGTATACGCTTAGATTTATGTATGTATGTATGTATGCATGTATACGCTCAGCTTAGATTTATGTATGTAAGTATGTAAGCATGTATGTATGCATGTATACGCTCATATGTATGTAGGTATGTATGCATGTATACGCTCAGCGCTTAGATTTGATTTTATCAAGATTTTGCGCTATATAAATAAAATATATTATTATTATTAAAATCTGTTCACATACGGGTTAATTTCTATAATCTTTGAAAAATCAACAGTTTCAATCATTCAAGCCTTTTCCTGTCCTTTACACTGACAAGCTCCAATTAGGTTTAGCTGATCTTGACCATCTCGTTTTAATTACTGTAGCCACAAGCCTTTTTGGCAATCATAATAAAACAAACAACAACAACAAAAATCAACAAACAAACAAATAACAAAAACTGAAATATCTTCTTAGACTTCATGAGATATTATTTGATAAAAAGTGCACGATTAGACAGATAGATAGACCGACATACAGATTAGATAGATGTCTAGATAGGTAGATAGATAGATCGACAGACAGACAGACAGATAACTAGACAGACAGACAGATAGATAGACAGAGAGAGAGAGAGACAGAGAGAGAGAGAGACAGAGAGAGAGAGAGAGAGAGAGAGAGAGAGAGAGAGAGAGGAGAGAGAGAGGAGAGAGCAGTATTGGAAGAAATTCTGCTGGCACTAACGGTTCTGCTGACAGTGGCCAGACGATCTCCTCTCCTCCTCCCCAAGAAACCGACCTTATCAGAACTGATGGGCATGCTAACCTCACTGACCGCCATTATTCACGATTTGAAATCCAATGTGGAAGTGAGAGGTGGTGACATTATTATTGTTGTTTTTTGTTTAGAGTCCAACCAGAATACAAATTTAAAACATAACTAATGACATTAAAAACATAATGTAAAACTGGGCCTAATTATATAAACCCGCTTCTGCATATCTCATTTCTCTAGAGCCAAAAATGCACTTAATACATATACCCAATTGTCAATCCTAAATGAAAATACGTAAGACTTTATCGAACATACACAGGTGAATGGACCAGCTAGGCAGAAAATGATAGGAAAAATGACAGAGAGCAAAGGAGGAAGAAAGAAACAAAGAAAGTGACAAAAAAAAAAAAAGAAAAAAAAAAAGAAGGAATTTCTAGCAGAGGATTTCCAGAAGGTGGGGATACTAGACTCTATTTATATTGAAAGAGCCGCCGGTATCCCCACGTGGATGAGGTGGTGACAGCACAAACTGCTTGGCATACAACGCGGCTTCAAGCAGCAGCAGAGTGATCGTTCTTCGCGTCCACTTTCTTTGACACCAGACAGTAGTCACACACAAACTCATCCTGGTCGTGTACGTTCTACCCCATCATCCCCATCAACCCTGTACTCGTATTTCATCTCCCACCCACCCCTCCTGGTAACAACATATCACAGCATCATCAAGCCACTTTGAAAATGGTCTTATTAACGCGACTATCCAAGCTATCATTAAACGTTGACCTCTACTTACTTTTGTCGTCTACAATGTCAGGTCATATTTGGCGATGAACGTGACCCGTTTTTTTTTTTCCAGTGGAAAAAAGCCATCTCCATCTTGTTTGTGGATTAACCATCCTCAACCTAGTGGATTGTAGGTGGTGGATGATGGATGGCATTCAAATATGGAGGTTTGCTGTGGAGTAAGTCAGGCTGACCTGGACGAGTAAGCAGTCGTGGACTGACAGGCAATGGTTTCCACCAGGATGGAGCAGGATGGCATTTGACAAGACCCAACCTAGAAAACATCATTACGTTGTAGGATGGAGCTATCAGGCAGACAAGGGCTGTCTTAAGTCCTAGCCCATTGCGCCCACAAGGGAGGGGTTTGTTTTTGCCATAAGCTTTGGACAGGGTATACAAAAGACGTAGAAGGCTGAAGACAGAAGTACCAGGCCTACAGGTATCATGCAATATAACGCAAATGTCTTAACATAGAAGACTGAACACAGAAATACCGGGCCTATATGCGCCTTCAACCAAACCATGGAATCATGCAATAACGTAAATGCCTTTAACATAGAGGAACACAGAAATATCAGGCCTACAGGCGCCTTCTGACAAACTGTGGCATCATGCAATATAACGCAAATGTCAACATTGTAATCTTTTATATTGTCGGTATGGTTATAAAATCCAACCAAAATCCAACCCCTCATGCAAATCGTGAATTTTGGAAATGGATCATTCTGCTAATGGGGCCCTGATGAAGTTATGACAGGTCAAGCAAGCTGACAGCAGATAAACAGTTGCCCAAGAACACAAAAGGAAAATGAAACGGATGAATCAAGATGAAGGGGAGGGGGTGTAGAGAGGGGGAAACTGATTAGAAACAAAGAAGAAAACGAAGAAGAAGAAGGGATTAGATCAAACACAACTGATACTGGAATGTCTGTGATCTGAAGGACAAAGATCTACAGATAGCAGAATTCACGCAAACTGACAAAACACTAGTCATGGGAATATCAGCCAGTAGATGGAAGGACAGGTCAACCAACGACATTCATGCCAACTGTGTTTTGGTATGGAGTAGTGTGAACATGGATCAGACAGACATTTATGATGCAGGATTTCTTCTCCACAAGGACGTAGCAAAAACTACTCTTGAAACTGACTTCGTCTCTTAGATAATCATCTTCTCCCCAACTTCTCCCCCAACATTTTACACAGTTATAATAGAAATCACCCCCCCCCCCCCGAAAAAACAAACAAACAAACAAATAGATAAAAGCAAACAAACAAACAAACAAAAACAACAACAACAAATAAAAAAATAAAAACAGAACAACATATAGCCTCCTCTGCCCACCAACATTATTTAAGTATTGTCTTCATCAGTGGATATCCAAAGACAGCCTGCTCAACACACTCCAGAAAACATGTGTGATCAGGACATCTGGAAGAGGTGGAGAATAGCAACAGCATGGTGCATCATGGAATGACACTTAGAAGGAAGTCATTAAGGGAAAGACACGTCTGTACCGGGGCTGGGTCAAATATTGTCTGGACCATGTTGCGGTAACACAAATTTAAAGCTTTTTTTTGTTTACCGGTGTGTACATCCTGTTTTTAAACTTTCTACAGGTAAGGCATCTTGGTTTGAACCTTAATTTCTACAGGTGAGACATTATGTTTTGAAACCTTTTTACAGATGAAATGTCATGTTTTAAATTATTTCTGCAGGTGAGGTTTCATGTTTCAACCATGATTTCTACAGGTGAGGCATAATATTTTAAACTTTTATTACTTCCTGCAGGAAGCTGGTGGATAGTGTGAGGGAATCAAAGGGTTAAGTTTTTGTTTTGCTTGCACGGTTGACAATGCAGGGTTCTGGTGGACAAGGTGCGGGAGTCAAAGGGTTATACAGGTGCAGAATTCCATCAAAGATTGACCACCACGTTGATGATATTATGGTGTTCTTTTTACAGGTCAGACGTCCCATCATGGTGACTAGCTGAGCACTACAGCAATGTTTTATAATGTTTAGATGGCAAGATGGCCCATCAGAGTCGCTGACTGAGCACTCTGCTGATGCTTTGAAAAGTTCCTTTCACAGGTGAGATGTCCAATTTGGGTCAGTTACTGGGCACTGTGGTGATATTTTAAAATGTCTGTTCCACAGGTATTATGTCCTATTAGATTCAATGGTTGAACACACTGGTGGTGTTTTATAATGTTCTTTCAAACCAGTCACCGTGGTGTAGGGTTAGTGCAATTCCCTTTCAGAGAAATATAGGTTTTATATACTTCCCTTCAGTAGTTTGCGTGCTAGAATTTTTTTTGTTAATTATTACCTTCCACAGCCAAAAAACCCTTGGCAAATAGTTGTCAGCGAGCATAGAATAGGCTCAGCAGGGAAGGGGTGAAGCGTATTGGTGGGGAGATCTACTGTTTGACCTGTTGCTTCCCACTGGTGAGATATTGCTTTGAGACATCTAACCTGATGATACTATGAACTGTGTATTGTAGACATTATTTTGTGTGTGTGTGTGCGTGTTTTGCGCGTATGTGTGTCGGTGTGTGTTTATATGTGTGAGTGTGTGTGTTCATGTACAATATGATGTCTTTGCATGCTAAGCATTTTGACTTTTATTTTCAACAGGAGAGGTCGATGATGATGGTGGACAGTTGCACAGTCCAAAATTAAGATAAGTATTGATGATTTTCAGATTTTAGATGATTTATTCATTTAAGTCATAGATCCTTCTGAGGGGGATAAGTATGATGCATAATGTGTATGTACATGTTAAGTTTGTCTAGATGTTACACAAGGTTTTCTTTGTGTGCAACAAGTGAGGTAGTCCATCAAGAATATGGTGATGTTTTGTCTGTGTGTATGTATGTGTGTGTGTGTGTGTGTGTGTGTGTGTGTGTGTGTGTGTGTGTGTGTGTGTGTGTGTGTGTGTGCGTGTGTGTGTGTTAGAAAAAGAAAGAGAAAAAGGGAGAGAGAGTATGTGTGTATGTGTGAGCACATGTGCGTGTGTATTTGTGTATTCATGTACAATGTGATGTCTTTGCATGCTAAGCATTTTGATTTTTATATATTGGAAGGAGTGCGTGCGGTTGCGTGACTGACGAATGCTTTTTGCATGTGTTGATTGTGTGAGCATGTGTACAAAAGCATGACATTCTGATTAAGATTTCTTATTTTTAATCTCAGTGTCACCCACACAGATTGTGAACACTTCCTGAAGTCATATCACGGTTTGCTCACGTGCGACTTATGTCCCCCCCCCCCCCCCCTTTTTTTTTTTTTAATGGGTCACATATAAAACAATGCAAACAAAGAAACAAACAGGAAAAGCAACTGATATAGGTGAAACACGACACTATTAAGTATTATTATGATGTTTTTATTATTCAGTTATTTGTTCTTTCTTTCCACGTGTATATGTCGATCATTAGACATGTTTCATCAAGTTTTTCAAGTGGGCTTCTTGGAGATTTTAGATATCGTGGTCAGAGGCAAGATGGTCTGAGGGGCTGGATTGAATGAAATACTGACGGGGAATTTATCAGGGCTGCTGCTTGTCACTTGCTCCTCTTTCCTCCGGCCGTAGACAGGGTGCTATAGAAGGTAGCTGAAGAAAAAAGCATCCAGTAGTATGAGAGAGGTTTGGACTTTGTTTATGAGTGAAGTTGGAACTTTGTATATGAGGGAGGTTGGAACTTTGTATTTGAGGGAAGTTGGAACTTTGTATATGAGGGAAGTTGGAACTTTGTATATGAGGGAAGTTGGAACTTTGTATTTGAGGGAGGTTGGAACTTTGTATATGAGGGAGGTTGGAACTTTGTATTTGAGGGAGGTTGGAACTTTGTATTTGAGGGAAGTTGGAACTTTGTATATGAGGGAGGTTGGAACTTTGTATATGAGGGAAGTTGGAACTTAGAAGATTGAGGGGTGAGAAGGATTTATGAGATAGTTGTTTTCACTGAATTTAGCAAGTATTCAGTGAATTGTTTTTGAGCAGCTTTAGGAAATTTTCTTTCTTTGTATTAATCAAATTTAGGCAAGAAAAACGATCACTGTCACTGTTCAAAACTACATATAATTGTTTTAGTTACGTTTCATTGTTCTGTGATATAGATGTAGTCAAGAAGGGATTTGCTAGTGGGAGTTATAAGGGTTGGTTTGTCAATAATCTGGGAAAGGTTTCACATAATATCATAAACTAAAACTAAAAAGCAGCTGATCTCAAAGTATTTTCCTAAAATTACTTTGAGATCAGCAGCTTTTTAGTTTATGATACTGTATAAAAAAGGGAGATTCACTGTACAGTTTGTCGATCTAGTGTCTTGTTTCATTTTTGACAGCAGAGAGAGAGAGAGAGAGATTCAAAAACTTATTCAGTAAGCCTTAAACATACAGAATTACGTAAATCATAGTGTTGAGTGAAAAAACAATTACATTGATTAAATTAAGGAGACTAACTGACACTGAAGCGCAACAGAAATTACGGTATATAAAATAATGAACAGATGGAGAAAGAACGAAATATAAAAACAACCCAAACATATAGATAAATAAAAACTAAACAAAAACAGAGCAAAATGTTTTGATATGATGAGCAAACTACTACAATAAATAATAAAGAAAATCAATAGATGGGATTATTTCAGACTGAGAAAAATTAGTAATGATGACAGCGTCCTTGTACATATGGCTTACACAACAACATTCTTCCCCACTTAAAGTAGACGCCTCTAAATGTATTCAGCCACTAAACGACGTTTGTAAAAATTGTGTTATTTTTACACAAGTGCACTGTTTTCGACACGTGAACGATTTGTCATTTAGCTGTTCTTTCAGAGTTTGTCCTGAAATACTTTGTTACAAGGGTAGATCACTACTGATATTGGAACAGGACAGGACCCACAAAGTATTCCACATCGTTCAGTAGCACTGATGAAGTATAAGTATTTGGTATTGATTATACTTATTACAGTATGAAATGGAGATCGGTTGAAAGCAGAACTACTCCAAACCTGCAGATAATCACACATTTTCTGGAAAGTGTATTTTTAAGATTTTTGTACATGTAGTTGAGATACTCATACACTGCTTAATGCATGCTGTAATGTAATGCATCTACTGTCAAGAACAAATTTTGACATATTTTAAGTTTCATAATGTTGTTGTATTGCCATTTGAAATATTGTTCTGTTCTCATTCACTTTTCTGCAAATTACTAATCATTGTGTTCAACATTTGTAATATCAAAATCTGTATTTTGTGAGAATGGGACAGAATGTATAAATCAATGTTTAAACAGTGTGTGGCATGTGTAAGCACCACTGAAATAATTAATGACTAGGTGCTTTTTCGAAGGACATCTTTTTTTTTAGTTATTTTTTATACTGATGTTAACATTTTTCATCCATATTCCAGCATTCATTTTTGTGCAGAAACGATTCCTTCCTGTCAACATTACTCACTCTCTATTAAAAAATACTTGGAAGTTGGAAGAAGTGGTCAGCCATAGTAATTATGTTCAAATCATTATCCTGGTTGTATGGTGAGTAATGCGGTAGAAATCTCATTACTCTTGTGTCAACTGTTTAACATCACAGAAAACCTTGCTGGCGTTTACATGCTACTCACACTTGTAACCTTTTAGCATTTGCATGTTCCTCCAGATCTATTTGTATATGAGATCAGTCCATAGAAAAGACAGAGATCTTTCTGTGAATTATTTCTCATCTTTTGCCATTTTGTTGCAAATTCTGAAAGGTCTTTGTTTATTCCTGATTATTTAAAAACAAAGGGGGGGGGGGGGGGGGGACATAAATTTGGTGAAAACTCATGCATGAACAATAGCAACGCCTGGATTTGGTGAATACCTATGCATAAAAAATTTTGTGAAAATTCATGCACAAAAGAAACTTATCAGTCAACCACCAACGCAAGTTACCAAAATCAAACAAACAAAGCCAAAGCAAACACAGACAAGTGCGCATATCTTAAAGCAATACATGTACCACGGACGTCCCCTAAACAACACGTGCCACTGACATCGACGGGAGACAACTCCATTACAATGGACTAGCAAGTCTTGAAAAAAACATGAGTTGTTTCCCCTGATAGTGATACACGAAAGCGGGAGGGATTTACTTACCCAGGCACGTATAAGTGTGTGTGCATGTACGTGTGTTTTGTGTGTGTGAACATGTATGAGTGTATGTATGTGTATACAGACACATGCACACTTACCTGTCGGTCTGTCTGTCTGTGTGTGTATCTATTTGTCTGTCTGTCTATCTATGCATCTCTGTGTGTGTGAATATGTATGAGTGTGTATGTATGTGTATACCAGACACACACATCTAGCTAGCTATGTTTGTGTATATGTGTGTGTGTCTGTGTGTGAGAGAGAGACAGATCGAGAAAGACAGAGAGGAAGGGAGACAGAGGGAGAGAGAAAGAGGGGGGCGGAGAGACAGACAGAGATAGGAAGGGATAGAGTAAGAGAGTAGGGAGAGAGAAAGAGAGAGAGGGAAAGGAGGGGAGAGATTGAGAGAGAAAGACAGAGACAGATAAACAGAGACAGAGCTAGACGGGGTCGCCACACAGAGTCAAGATGTGATTGTATTTGACAGTATCTTTATTGAAGAACAATCTCTGAATGTTTATTAACGTTCTGGCTCCAGTCATTCCAACGGGGATGATGACAGGCACTGAAATAAAGAAACAAGATTTTCAAGAGAGGGAAGAACGGAGAGAATAAAGGGGGAAGAGGGGGGAGGGAGATATAGAGAGAAATGGAGACAGAAAGATCAGAGAGAGACAGAGAGGGAGAAGGGAGAGACACACACAGACAGACCGACCGAGAGACAGACAGACAGAGACTAGACAAGGACGTCACATAGAATCAAGATATGTATGGTTCTTTATTGAAGACCAATCTCTGAATGTTTTTGAACGTTCTGGCACAAGGATGGGTATAGAGTATGAATAATAGTTTGTTTGTGTGTGTGTGTGTGTTTTTTTTGTTTTTGTTTTTTAAGATCAGAGTTTGAATTGCTTCCCACAAAGTGGGAGAGTACAGGGAATCTTGCTATTTATTGTTTGAATAATTCGAAGATGATGAAATTAGATGGGCAGACGTAGTGTATGTATTATTCCTCTCTCTCTCTGTGTCTGTCTCTCTCTCTGTCTCTCTCTCTCTCTCTCTTTCTCTCGGTTGTTGCCCTTTGATGTCACTGTTTATGATGATGTCTTCTCTTCGCTCTCTCTCTCTCTCTCTCTCTCTCTCTCTCTCGGTTTTTGCCCTTTGGTGTCACTGTTTACTGATGGTGTCTTTTCCTCGTTCGTTGGTCTTTCCTCTTCTCTGATGGGCTGCTTTGGGGGCTTGATGTTCGTGATGGTGTCTTCTCCTTGTATCTTGGTCTTCCTTCTTCTCTGGTAGACTACTTTGGGAGCTTGTGTTGGTGACTGTCATGTGTTGGCTTTGTGTGGATAGAGTCGTTCTGGCATCAGTTACTTGTTGTCTTTTCCTGGGATCTCCTATCTTGGTAGTATGAATAAAGTTGATTTGGACGAAGGGATTCACAAAATAAGATTTTAAGTTCGGTCTTAAAAAACGAAAGTTTAGGCAAATTACTCATATCAAAGGGCAAGATATTCCACAGACAAGAAGTGTGGCAGAATGGTTCAGACGTTTGCCTGCCAATAACTAAACTCAGGGTTCCAGGGTTCGTTTCCCGTTGAAGCCTCGGACGTCTACTCCCTCGAAAGGGGACGAAAAACGAGTCGAAACCGTGTGCCTCTGGCGTGTGCACGCTAAAGATCCCACTGCAGTTGAAAGTCGTGAAGAGGAGGGCTCCGCTGCCCTGATATAAAATACTGGAGAGACAGTTTGATTTCACAGGTCCCTCCCCTTGAAGGCCACTGAGCTTTCTTCTAAAGTCTTGGACCCCCCCTCCAAAAAAAAAAAAGGTGGCACTGTAGTGCGGCGACGCAATATCAAGGAGGAGATCAGCCTGCGTTTCACACAGTAAATGCACCAAGACAAGAGAAATGAACTTGAATATGAAAATGGGTAAAAGAAAGCGCTAAGCATGCCTCTTCCGTGTGTGTCAAGAGATGATGAATAGCTGACTATCAGAATAAGAGCGAAGAGTACGGCTCTTCACGATTTTCAACTGCCGTGGGATCTTCAGCATGCGCAGTCAGAAGGACCATGGGTCCGACTCGTTTTTCGTCCCCTTCCGAAGGACTAGACATTCAGTTCGATTTTCTGACGTCGTAGGGGTATTCCGATTTTTCGTTCACAACAGTGTGAGCCAATGAGCACAAAAGAGTGCTGCATAGTGAGCTATATGTGTCTTCAATATAAAACAGGATGTAAATTAGGGTACGTCATAGGGCAGACAGCTTTATTGTCGCTAATGATTTGGTAACTGGACCATAGTTGCCTCCCCTCTCCCCACTTCTTACTACTGCTCATGACGACATGGGCATTCCATTTCTTACCCACTGGACGAGGCGGCAGGGAAGTTTTTAGTCCCGTTTTTATTATCCATTGTTTGGTGTCTGTGATCTGTTTGTGACCGTGCGTTCGCGCTTGACAAAGGCTAGGTGGCCGAAAATTTGCGCTTGTTTTGTTTTGTCTCGTTGGATACGCGCTTATATTGGTTTTCTTGTTCTTCTGGTTCATTTAGACGATAACAAGTAAGAGTCAGACCGCGAACGCCGTGGTCAGTGCGTGTGGCGAGCGCGCAGGACGTGACACTTCGGACATTGGACCCAACAGCAGTAAAAAGTCATGGTGAGAGGGTCACGCACGTGTTCGTGGTGTGGGAAGGAGGGAAGATGAGAAGGGGGAGAGGGAGAGGAGAGGTGCAGAGGAGCTGTGCCCCAGTTAGAAGGCATGGCAGGGGGCGTGGCAATCAGCAAAGTGTTGGATTCACTGAAAATCTTTTGCCTTCAAATGGACAACAGTCAGACATTGCTCGATTTTTAGGAAATCCAGGATTGAAAGTGGGAACTGGGGACATGTGCTACGCTTTTCCAAGCTGTTTCTCACTGATGAACATGAGCTGATTGACTTATTAGAATGAGGATTCTGATTCTGGGCTTATTTTCTCTCGTTTTGATTGCAGAACCTGAAGAAGTGTCATGTAGTTTGATTGTTCAGTGTCTGAGAACAATGACTGTCATAGTTTGACTGTTCAGTGTCTGGTACAATCACTTTTAAATTTACTGAAACCATGTCATTGTTGGGACGGTTACTTATTTATGTGTCTGCATGAGTTTAGAATCATTTCATGAACATTTTATGATGTCATATGTTTTGTTTTCATTTATGTATATAAACTGACAGCAAACAAGTCATTTTGAGCTGTTTTTTTGTTTGTTTGTTTGTTTGTGAGTGTGTTGGGTATCAATCTGTAGAGATGGAAACATATTTTTAAGACAACACAAAAAAATTATTTCCACTTTGGAATGCCAGGACAGGTCTTCCTTATTCATCTCAATTGACCTCTCTATGATAGTTCTTAGGATGTATATGGCATTAATAGTTCCTTTCTCTTCCACAAATCCACACTGTTCTTCTGCTATTTCTCTTTTGATTCTATTCCTTGTCCTCATGATTATTCTTAACAGGATTTTTGTTACATGACTCATCAAACTGATTGTGCGATGGAGTTGGCATTCTATAGCCCCTGTCTTCTTTGGAAGTGCAATGAAAATTGATTTTGACATATCTTTGGGGATTTTTCCAGTGTCGTAAATTTCATTTAGGAGGACTGTTATTTTTTCTATGCCAAATTCCTCCAGGGCTTCAATCATTTCTGTAGTAATGTTGTCTGGTCCTGGGGCTTTTCCTGGTTTCATCTTTTTCAGTGCCGCTTTAACTTCATCTTTCATTATGGGTGGTCCTTCAAAGTTCTTTTTCCAAATGTGTTCTTCGTTTCTGTCATCCTCAAAAAGGTCTTTAATGTACTCTCCCCATCTGTCTAATATGTTGTCTTTTTCCATGATAAGCGTGACATCTTTCGATTTCAAGCAACCAGTTGATGTGCATGTATTAAAATACATGCGTACAAAGTAGGGATGCTAAACTCTCATAGCTAATAGCTTGAAGAACAAGTTTTGCAGCAAGACTTTGAACTGTTTGTAGAGGTTGAATAACAGACAAGGGAGTACCAACAAGAAGACTGTTAAAGTTATCTGCACGAGAAAGTATACGTGAGGTCACGAGTGCTTTTGGTGCAGAAGATGGCGAATAGAACTGATGCAGTTAATTTCCATATCAGCCACTTGACATACATTGGTTAGGTATTGCTGCATGGAATGCTTAGCGTCAAAGATGAATTCTAGATTTAGTACAGAATCAGTGTAAACATTAATTGTTTAGATCCTTGGTAACAGTGTGTTTACATTACGCTATTTCACTTACGTGATTACAACTGATGATAGTTCTTATGATTAAACAAAACTGGACACGTTACCCAGATATGCAATTATACATGAACGAATCAGAATTGTTACAGAAGTGAATTATATCGGTGTCTGTAATAACACGTATCGTAAAATCATGGCGTACACCGTACGTCAACAGTGAAGCCAAAAAGTAGGCCTATATCGGTGTTGCCAGAGTACATTACACAAAGTGAAATAGGTGTGCATACATGTACATCTGCTATTATACAAACCGTTTCTAAGCATTGTGTGGACACTGCCATGTGTGGACACTGCCATGTGTGGACACTGCCATGTGTGGACACTGCTATATGTGGACACTGCTATATGTGGACACTGCCATGTGTGGACACTGCCATGTGTGGACACTGCCATGTGTGGACACTGCTATGTGTGGACACTGCTATATGTGGACACTGCCATGTGTGGACACTGCCATGTGTGGACACTGCCATGTATGGACACTGCTATGTGTGGACACTGCTATGTGTGGACACTGCCATGTGTGGACACTATGTGTGGACACTGCCATATGTGGACACTGCTATGTGTGGACACTGCCATGTGTGGATACTGCCATGTGTGGATACTGCCATGTGTGGACACTGCTATGTGTGGACACTATGTGTGGACACTGCCATGTGTGGACACTGCTATGTGTGGACGCTGCCATGTGTGGACACTGCTATGTGTGGACACTGCCATGTGTGGACACTGCCATGTGTGGACACTGCCATGTGTGGACACTGCTATGTGTGGACACTGCTATGTGTGGACACTGCCATGTGTGGACACTTTTCTATGTGTGGACACTGCTATGTGTGGACACTGCCATGTGTGGACACTGCCATGTGTGGACACTGCCATGTGTGGACACTGCCATGTGTGGACACTGCTATGTGTGGACACTGCCATGTGTGGATACTGCCATGTGTGGACACTGCTATGTGTGGACACTATGTGTGGACACTGCTATGTGTGGATACTGCCATGTGTGGACACTGCCATGTGTGGACACTGCTATGTGTGGACACTGCCATGTGTTGACACTGCCATGTGTGGACACTGCTATGTGTGGACACTGCCATGTGTGGACACTGCTATGTGTGGACACTGCCATGTGTGGACACTGCTATGTGTGGACACTGCCATGTGTGGACACTGCTATGTGTGGACACTATGTGTGGACACTGCCATGTGTGGACACTGCTATGTGTGGACACTGCTATGTGTGGACACTGCCATGTGTGGACACTGCTATGTGTGGACACTATGTGTGGACACTGCTATGTGTGGATACTGCCATGTGTGGACACTGCCATGTGTGGACACTGCTATGTGTGGACACTGCCATGTGTGGACACTGCCATGTGTGGACACTGCTATGTGTGGACACTGCCATGTGTGGACACTGCCATGTGTGGACACTACTATGTGTGGACACTGCTATGTGTGGACACTGCCATGTGTGGACACTGCCATGTATGGACACTGCTATGTGTGGACACTGCTATGTGTGGACACTGCCATGTGTGGACACTACTATGTGTGGACACTGCTATGTGTGGACACTGCCATGTGTGGACACTGCCATGTGTGGACACTGCTATGTGTGGACACTGCCATGTGTGGACACTGCCATGTATGGACACTGCTATGTGTGGACACTCATGTAGGGCAGAAAAAATGCCAAGATAGTAGTGTGTGTATGTGTGTGTATGTCTACGGATGTACGCGTGTATGCCTGTGTATATGTGTATATATGCATGTGTGTTCGTTCTTTAATTTAACGTCTTTTCACTATAAGTGATATTAGACGGATATGTATGTGTGTATGTATGTGTGTATATGTATGTATGTATGTGTATCTGTATGTATGTATGTATGTGTATGTGTGTACGAGTATGAGTGTGTATTTGAATGTATGTATGTATGTACATGTATGTATGTACATACGTGTGTACGTGCGTACATACATACGTATATATATATATATATATATATATGTATATGTACACATACATATGTGTGTATGTATGTGTATGTGTGTGTCCCTGATTTTGTTTGTTTGTTTTTGTCTAGCAGGAGAAAATGACTGATATGAAATCAAGTGTTTGCAAGTTGTGGAAACAGAGAAGCAGGGGAGACAAATACGTCTTCTGAGATGCGAAATAAATTCTACGTTGTTTTAGGAATGCATTTAATACATTATATGCATTAGTTTACTTTAAAGATTGTTTTCTCGTCAGTATGCAGTCCAGCGTTTGCTGGTAGTGTGTTTCTGCACAATTTACAAATTTCTTTCGTCGAGAAAATGGAATCGTCTTTACCTTTTTCTTTATCGTATACTGACTGACTTACCAGTAGTGGACGCTGAGCTATCAGGGGCAATGAGCTGCTTCCATGGGAGTCTGATTAGGGATGGTCAGACACGAGGCATAAGCCATGAAATGGGCGATGGAACTTTGCTCTGTCGTTCCCTCGAACAGATGGGCATAAGGGCCCCTTGCGTATATAGCCACGTCCTCCCCTCCATGAGTCTCTTTGCCTCTGGGAACGGCCGCCTCATACTGGTAATCGAGACCTTCTGCGGAAACATCGAATTCCCGTACAGTTAGGCATTCAAGAAAGCAAACATCATTTTTGTTTGAGTCAGAATCATTGCAATCATGCATGCTCTTCATTTTATTGCACACTGGATAGTAAGTAAATAAACAAGTGAGTGAGTAAATGAGTGAATAAACGAGTAAGTAAATGAGTGAGTGAGTAAGTAAGTGAGTAAGTAAGTAACTAACTAACAGACTATCTAACAAACTGACTGATTGGTTGACCGACTGACTAAGTAACAAACACACTAACAAACTAACAAAATAACTAACTGTAATTGTGCTACGTTTCCTGTTAAAAAAAAACAACAAAGAAAAGGACACAAAAAGCAACAAGAACAATAAAATCAATAAAAGAACAAAACAAAACAATTCCCCAAACACAAATGTGGCACATGTTAAACTTTGTAATAAACCCTTTTTGTTCTTCTTGGTCAAAATCATTATTATTTCAGTTATACAGAGTTTAGGTTTTTTTGTTTTTCTGGATCTGCGTGTTGTGTGGACTGAAGTGTCGCAGCTGTTGCGTTTGACTGAGCTGAGTTCACCTCTTGGTAGCTACAAACCATATATAACCATATTATTGTAACCATATTGTATCGTCACTTGAACGAAACTCTTCTTGTAGCGGAGTCGAGACTCAAGAATAATCACATTCAGTTTCTCAAAATGACGTCTCCCTGCTCGGAACGAATTCCATATGCACTAACGTCACAGGTGTCAAGTGTGTGGTGATCATGGCACAAGCCTTAAGCCTGCACATAAACCCATGAGCTGGCCAGGTCCTTAGGCCCTACCTAGCCTATGTTTTACCTAGTCTATATGTAATACTGGTATCGTATCAGCCTATCATTGGAATGATCTTGAGAAATAAGACGGAAGCAGGGAGAATTTTTATGATATTAATCAAAGAACATAACTCTTGAGAGTCAAGTAGGAATTATCTCCGATATTACAGAACTTCTCAAATCCAACACAGTTTGCACTACCCATTCAGCTAGCATAGAAGCAGATACAAAGCGATTGTTGTGCTTTGTATCTGCTTCTATAGTGTTCCGAGCTTACGGTTTTTGTGCTTTTTATCTGCTTCTATGCTAGCTGAATGGGTAGCGCAAACTGTGTTGGATTAATATTGGTTACATGTAAATGACATGTGTATCTGCGTATCTTATCTTCAGAAAAAAATCTGTATACATATATGTACATATACATATATATGTATATACATATATATGTACATATACATATGTATATATACACACATATATATATATATATAATATATATATATATATATATATATATATATATATATATATATATATATATATATATATATATATATAAGCTACGCACAAAAAGTTAAGGATCACTATGAGAAAACAGGTGCGTAATAAACTCAGTTCGCTACTGTTATTTATTTCTCAGTCCAGCCAAATTGTTATGAATTCTTGTTCAGCTGTAAGTGGGCGATGTTGTGTTAGTGCGAAAATTGCACGGGATTCTCTACTACTGAGCTTGGCCGCAAACGGAAAAGCGGAAACTTGCGAAAAAGGACCTTGTTTTGGACCGTTCTGCCTGAACACATTGCACAAGCCAGATGGAAAAATCATTGCTTTATAAGAAGACATTCCACCAGTAGTAGGCCTGATCTGACAATGCCTCCACGACGAAAATTGAGCGAGTTTGAGAGGGGACGAGCTGTTGCATGGTTCCAAGATGGTGTTCCCAAGCGAGAAGTGGCCAAGCGACTTCAGGTGTCCATCTCGGTCATTGTCAGACTGATTCAATGCTTCACAGCCACTGGGAGGGTCCATGAAAAACGCAGATCTGGTCGACCGAAGAAGACAAACCCACGTGAAGATCGTCTCATTGAACGACAAGCCCTGCAGACAAGAACAGCATCTTCCAGCATCATTCGAAGGCAGCTGAGGGTGGCTACTAACATCAACATCAGCCAGCAGACCATACGGAACCGCCTTCATGGGTTTAACCTCCGTTCTCGTCGCCCAGCTGTACGGCCACGCTTAACTCCAGCCCATAGGGCAGCACGCCGCGCCTTCTGCAGACGTCACGTGAGGTGGACACGTCAGCAATGGTCCCAGGTCCTGTTCAGTGATGAATCACGCTTCACCATGAACCACAATGACGGCCGACTGAGGGTCTGGAGGCGCCCAGGGCAACGCTTTATTGACATCACTGTCCAAGAAAAGGTGGCCTTTGGTGGAGGTTCTGTAATGGTCTGGGGGGCTTTCAGCCTTCACCACAGAACACCCTTGTATCATGTACAGGGTAACCTGACTGGCCTCCGATACCGGGATGAGATCCTTCGACCGCCGGCTGTGCCTACACTGCAGCAGATGGGACCGACGGCTGTCTACCAGGATGACAACGCTCGCCCCCACAGGGCAAGGGTGGTCAACGACTTCCTGCAGCAGTCTGGAGTCAACAGAATGGAGTGGCCAGCATGCAGTCCCGATCTCAACCCGATTGAGAACCTCTGGGATGAGCTGGATCGCAAAGTGAGGAGCAACCACCCCTCTCCCAGGGATGCCCAACACCTCTACCAGATGCTGCAGGCTGAGTGGCAGGCGCTTGCACAGAGGATCTTCATCAACCTGGTCAACTCGATGAGGACTCGCTGCGTCGAGTGCCAGAACAGCCATGGCGGTTACACGCATTACTGAACTTTTGGGAGCATCAGAATGCCCTGTCTTGTGATTTCAATGACTTTGGGAAATCAAATTTCGATACGTACCCACTTTGATCAAATGTACACACCAAACAATTGCTCGAAATTGAAGGTAATTGTGTATCGTTATCGCTAAAGCATGGAATTAAATGTTTGCCAAACTTCAACGCATTGGCTTTCTTATTTTGAAAGTTATGAATTTTTGTGCAAGTGATCCTTAACTTTTTGTGCGTAGCTTATATATATACAATGTAAGATTAATCATTGAGCTAGACTATTTAACATGTCAGAATTTTTTTTACAAAGCTAGTCTGTGGATGGACTTCAGTCCTAAAGCCATGAACAAGAAGCAAGAGAAGAGTAAGTCGATGTCTGTTTAGCAGTCTTTGTGGAGTTCACAAGCCTCTGGGTGTAAATGGAAATCTATCAGCTGTGTTAACAAGTTTCTTGCCCTGTACACCTGGTGAACAGTGTGCTGTTGTTTGTAAGGTGGATGGATAGAATCCAGGTTTTGTGAGGTAAGTGTAACGTACTGTTGGGTTGTTGTTCGTGTCAGCCTTGCTGTGTATGTCATCATCATCATCATCAAGTGCCCTGCCGCATGGCGTTGGCGATCATGGCCCTCCATATGTATCTATCCTTTGTTGCTGCAAGCACATCTTCCACCCTTTCTGTCCTCAGCCACTTTGCAAGCCCGTCCAATATTTTTCCCCGGGTCCACCTGGTGCTCTCTTTCCCTCCAGCTTTCATGTTGTGACCAGGTGCTCTAGTTCCCCTTTCATCATAAAATGGCGTATAAATGTTGCTTGTTTTTTCCTAATCTACCCTATGAATGATCTTCTTGTGTCTGCCTCTATCAAGACTGTCTCGTTTGTTTTCTCTTCTGTCCGTGGAACTCTCAACATTCTTCTTAGAAAGCACATCTCGGTTGTGTTTGTGTTGTATTGCAGTTATCAACACGTTGCGTCATCAGTCATGGTGTTAAAACTCTGTGTGTGTGTGTGTGTGTGTGTGTGTCGTCATTCAGATTTGCCAGTTTGGTTATGTGGACGGTTGGGTCATATTGTTGTGCCATGTTCTGTGTCATCAGTCATGACATAGTAAGTATAATGTTCCATTTCGTCACGTAGTTTTTTCAGGTTTGTTGTGTATATTTATAGAGTATCGTAGTTCTTAGTGCTCTGTGTCGTCAGTCGTTAGGTACATTTATTCTACTTCACATTTTATCGAAGTTTTGTCTGTTTTGTTAACAGTGAGTGTTCATGTCATAGTGTGGTGTCAGTGGTTTGTATTGTCATTTGATATGTAGTAACTGTATTCTGCTTTCAGTTTTCTTGTGAAGCTTGGAACCTGATATTCACCTAGTGTCAATGGCTAGGTGATATTTCCCTAAGAAATCCCACGTACAGATATAATTCCCGTATGTGCACGAAAATCTTATCTGTTTTAAGAGATACAGAGATGAACGTTTGTAGCAATGTTTGTGTGCCAATTCTGTCAATTATATACATTCCGTTGCCTGTGTGAGTAGCTGCGCGCACGAGATTTTGAGTGCATGGGTGCCTTCTAAATTGTTAGGTTCACATTGTTAACAGTAACGTATTTGATTGATGATGTGTGGCAGGAGGATCGAGGTATGTGCATGTTATTTGGGCGTTCCAGAAAACTTTTTACAGTGAAACCATCTTTGTAATGATATGGTCTGATAATCTCATTAGATGAAGTTATCGGTGTTTATCTCTATATAACTACTAGCAGAGTCCAGCTGTGAATGCTAGGCATGCAGCAGAGTTTTGGAACTGTATACTATAGAATTGTTAATGCTCATGCTTTTCTACATTTGATACCTCTTGTGGAAAAAGTATGTTATTAGAGGTTAGCTAATAGCTATCTCGTTGTGGGCTGGACAGATATGTCATATTCTGTAAATTGTAATTAATCATTTTTAAGAGATTATCCATTTCGTCGAGCTCAGAGTTCATTTTCTAAATGCTTTGCTTATAGTTTATGCCACGGTTGGCAATAATTCGTGAGCTATAGATCGTTTAGAAAACGCAATGCAATTTTTTTTCAAATTCTGATGTGCTTATCAAATCACTGTTGTTTACATTCCTCTGTTCCTTCAGGTGTAGGGCGTGAGATGTATATGTGTGGTTACAAGAGGTGTGAAGTATATCCTGTCCTCTGTTCCTTCAGGTGTAGGGCGTGAGATGTATATGTGTGGTTACAAGTGGTGTGAAGTATATCCTGTCCTCTGTTCCTTCAGGTGTAGGGCGTGAGATGTATATGTGTGTGGTTACAAGTGGTGTGAAGTACATCCTGTCCTCTGTTCCTTCAGGTGTGGGGCGTGAGATGTATATGTGTGGTTACAAGTGGTGTGAAGTACATGTATATCCTGTCCTCAGTATAGTTAAAATCCTTCTGTCTTATGAGATACATGTCCCCCTCCAAGTTGTGCACATATTAGTGCATGGCGACGTTTTAAACGAGCCATGGATCTCGTGTAGTCGGCTATGATAATTTATTATGCCTATAATTATTATGATTCGTAGGTATGTTTAGCCTTACAATCTTATGACGATTTAGTCAGAAATGTGTACTGTGATAACTTCCTCAGTTGATATAATGCATATCAAACTCCATCAATAGGTGTGGTTTAACCTTTGACTGTTGCCCCCATCCATCGACTGCAAAAACTTAACTCTTTGACTCCCTCATCCTGTCCTGCAGGAAGCTGAATGAAAGGGTGCAGGAGTCAGAGGGTTAAGATTTTGCTTTGCTAACATGGTTGACAACGTAGGATGTTGGTGGACAGGTTGCAGAAGTCAAAGGGTTAAAACATCTAATCACACATGTACACATTAGCAAACTAACGCAAGTTTAAGAGCTAGGTTGCCCCCCGTGGGGATGCTGGGGACTCTTTCAGTGTAAATAGTATCGCCACCTTCTGGAAAATCTGAGCTAGAAATTTCCTCTTTTCTGTCACTCTTTGTTTCTACCTTGTTCCTTTACTTTCTGTCATTTCTTCCTATCTTTTTCTGCCTTAATGGCCCATTCACCTGTATATATTCGATAAAGTCTTGCGTGCTTGCTCTTAGGATTCATAAATGGGTACATCTGTTAAGTGTATTTCTGGGGAGGTGAGATAAACGAAGCAATTTTAGGTAATTTAGATCCGTTGTTGTATTTGTTCTTGTGTTTTTAGGTATACTTAAATTTGTATTGTGTTTGTTAAAGCCCCTGTGCGATAAATTGGACGGAGAGGTCAACGCCAGGGGCATATCCTTAGATTATGTGTGCGAATGCATTGATATGTGTTCTTAATTTTTGTCTTTGTTTTTCCTGTTGAAGTTGTGTATGGCTCTACGCAGTCGGCTGGGCTTTAAACAATAATAACAATAACATAACAAGAGCTAGGTTTTCCTCTTTTGGAGTATGTAGGGAAGATAGTAGACCTATGATTCGCCATTAGGTGCAGGGTGCTCTGTCCTATACCTAGGAGAGGAACAGGCTGTTGGTCATTGAAACGTGTACACATTTAACAAACATATTACAGGTTGATAAGTTTAAATACCTAGGAACGATCACTTCACCAGACGGCAGATGCACATCAGAAATAGCCAGCACAATCGGCCAAGCCAAAACAGCATTCAAGAAGATGAAAAGCATTCTTACCAACATCACGAAGAGAGTTCTTGAATGTTATATAGAACCAACACTGTTATACGGTTGTGAGGCGTGGACAGTCAACAAGCAAAGCCAGAACAAGATTGAGGCAGCCGAGATGTGGTTTCTAAGAAGAATGTTGAGAGTTTCATGGACAACAAAGAAAACAAACGAGACAGTCTTGATGGAGGCAGACACAAGTAGATCACTCATAAGGAAGATTAGGAAAAGACAGGCAACATTTATAGGCCATTTTACGAGGAAAGGGGGATTGGAGCACCTGGTCACAACGGGAAAGCTGGAGGGAAAGAGAGCACCAGGTAGACTCAGGGAGAAGATAGTACTTGCAGAGTGACTGGGGACAAAGAGGGTGGAAGAGATGCTTGAGGCAAGAAGAAGTAGAGACAGATGGAAGTCCATGATCGCCAACGGCATGCGGCAAGGCACCTGATGATGATAATGATTACTGAGTACTTGTACAGCGCTTCATGTGACCAAGACCACCAAAAGTACTTCACAAAAGCATGAGAAACGCAGGCAGATACACATGGAGCAAATATGCATTGACTGTTACCGCCATGACGAAACTAGACGAATTGTGATAATATATCATCATCATCATCATGTGCCCTGTTGCATGGCGTTGGTGATCATGGCCCTCCATATGTATCTATCCCTTGTCGCTGCAAGCACATCTTCCACCCTCTCTGTCTTCAGCCACCCTGCAAGTCCGTCCAATATTTTCTCCCTGGGTCTACCTGGTGTTCTCTTTCCCTCCAGCTTTCCTGTTGTAACCAGATGCTCTAATGCCCCTTTTCTCGTAAAATGGCCTACAGATGTTGCTTGTCTTTTCCTAATCTTCCGTATCAATGATTTTCTTGTGTCTGCCTCCATCAAGACAGTTTCGTTTGTTTTCTTTGCTGTCCATGAAACTCTCAACATTCTTCTTAGAAACCACATTTCGGCTGTCTCAATCTTGTTCTGGCTTTGCGAGTTGACTGTCCACGCCTCACAAATGCATAACATTATCGGTTCTAATATAACATTCCAGAACTCTCTTTGTGATGTTGACAGGCATTTGTTGGTAAGAATGCTTTTTATCTTCTTGAATGTTGTTTTGGCTTGGCCGATTCTGCTGGCTATTTCTGATGTGCATCTGCCGTCTGGTGAGGTGACTGTTCCCAGATATTTCAATTTATCAACCTGTCTCAAAGTTGGTGATAATGTAATGATAAAGAAACAACACAATTGAATTGTGATGGTATGATTACTTCAATGTATTGGGGATGTGTCATGCCTGCCGTGTTTTGTGTTATGTGTTCGACATCACCCTAACGTGATGGTGTGCCCACTTACCCAAACTCTCCTCAGGTATATTATTTCTCTCAGTTCGATAGCTGTTTCCATTTCCGTACAGGAGGGTGGTGTAGGTCTTCCCATTAGAATCCAGTGAATCGCTTAGGCCTGCAAGACAGACACAGTCACAACAGAGAAAATTACATGGGTAGTAGATTAATGGATGTAACTCAAAAGACTGTATTCACATTACATTAATGAGTAGACCCGATGTAAAACGTGCAAAAAAAAAAAACCATTCCACTAATCACGTTCAGAGGAACCAATATCGAGCAGACAACCTACGCTACCTTTGTATGAGTTTTGGTAGAATGCTAACTTTCAGAAAACATGTGGAATTAGCTACACTCAAATGTAAAACAAATGTCTTTCAGTTCTAGCAATGGTAGCCAAGGACAACGAACAGTGCCGGCTATGCCATTTCTTTCAACTATCATCATCAAGTGCCCTGCTGCGTGGCATTGGTGATCATAGCCCTCTAAACGAATTTATCGCTTGTCGCTTCAAGCAATTCTCCCACCTTCTCTGTTTTCAGCCACCTTGCAAGTCCATCCAGTATTTTCTCCCTGGGTCTATTTGGTACTTTCTTTCCCTCGAACTTTTCTCCATTTTCGTATTATGGCTGGCCATGATAAACTTGGGAATATATCATGGTGGTTTCCCGTTAGCTTCCACCTGTTTTTGTAGGGACTCTCCGCTAGCCTTTGCCGTTCCCACGACTACCCACAAAGTAGTGGGGATAATTGTCTGTCAGAGTTTACTCCCTTAACCTTATTCTCTCCAGAGATAACCACAAGGCAGTGGTGTTTTCTCTATTAGGGTTTACCTTAACAAGCTGCAATACTGAATGTAATCGGCTATGGCTTTGGCCTCACAATGTTGCCACAGACCAGTGTTTTAAACTATACAGAATACAGAATGAAGCAATAAGACTGATCGTCGGAATGTGAGAAAACACCTCCACAGAGACAGTGCAGTAACTGCTTGACTTTCGAACAAATAACGGGCATTTTTCAGATATTGGAAAACCTTGAAAACACAGTCCACGAATGGTCTGAACAGCAGAAGGCAATCGATCCAATGTTGGATGTCATGGAACAGCAGAAGCCAACCGATCCAATGTTGGATGTCATGGATGGAACAGCAGAAGGCAATCGATCCAATGTTGGATGTCATGGATGGAACAGCAGAAGCCAACCGATCCAATGTTGGATGTCATGGATGGAACAGCAGAAGGCAATCGATCCAATGTTGTATGTCATGGATGGAACAGCAGAAGGCAATCGATCCAATGTTGGATGTCATGGATGGAACAGCAGAAGAATCCACTCAGAACCCAAAGGGAAAAAGAATATAAAAAAACAACAAATCCTAATCCAAATTAAATCAAAAACATGATTATAATGATCGTCATTTATTATTATTATTATTATTATTATTATTATTATTATTATTATTATTATTATTATTATTATTATTATTATTATTATTATTATTATCATTATTATTATCATTATTATTATCATCATTATCATCATTGTATATGATATTAATCTTATTATCATTATTATATCATCATGATCATCATCGTTATTATTATCATCATTAATATTATCATTATTATTCTCATTATTATTATCATTATTATTATTATTGTTGTTGTTATTATTATTAGTGTGTTGTTGCTGTTGTTGTTGTTAAGTTCTGCCTAAAATTGAAATCTTTGTGAGAAACAACATTAATTCCACTTGTTTCCTATAAAATACCACAGCTTTAACTGTAACAAATAGACCCTCATCGATAGAGCTTAACTTAAAAATGAAATGAAGCGGAACATGAAGCATATCCTCACAAAATCATCTGGGAAAAAGATTGTTTAACCAGAAAATGTCTTTTCAACCCGAAGAAAAGTATCGTTTATTGGTGGGTGCTAATTATGATTTATTTTGACTTTAAGTATCTATTTACATTTAAGATGATTTCTTTTCCATGTACATTCATACATGATACATCATTTCTGATCAAATCTATTTTCAAAAATCTGCATGTTTCGTTGCGTGTTGTTTTTTTTGTTGTTTTTAGTGGTGGTGTAAGTGTGTAGTATATATATATTATACATATGTGTGTGTGTGTGTATGGTAGGGCATTATCCCAAACATGATTAATCAGTAAGTTATATCTACCTTACTACAAAGAAAAGACATGATTTCGTAAACCCAGCTGAAGGGGAGAGAAGAGAGGGAGAGAGGAGAGAGAGAGAGATCGGGAGAAAGCGAGAGGAGAGATCGGGAGAAAGAGAGAGAGAGAGAGGTCGGGAGAAAGAGAGAGAGAGAGAGGTCGGGAGAAAGAGAGAGAGAGAGAGAGGTCGGGAGAGAGAAGAGAGAGAGGTCGGGAGAGAGAGAGAGGGGAGAGAGAGAGAGAGGTCGGGAGAGAGAGAGAGAGAGAGCGGAGAGAGAGGTCGGGAGAGAGAGAGGAGGAGAGAGAGAGGGTCGGGAGAAGAGAGAGAGAGGTCGGGAGAAGAGAGAGAGAGGTCGGGAGAAGAGAGAGAGAGGTCGGGAGAAGAGAGAGAGAGAGGTCGGGAGGAAGAGAGAGAGAGGTCGGGGAGGAGAGAGAGAGAGAGAGAGAGAGAGGTCGGGAGAGAGAGAGAGAGAGAGAGGTCGAGGAGAAAGAGAGAGAGAAGAGGTCGGGAGAGAGAGAGAGAGGAGAGAGTGGAGCGAAAAGAGAGAGAGAGAGAGGTACGGGAGAAGAGGAGAGAGAGAGGTCGGGAGAGAGAAAGAGAGAGAGAGTGGAGAAGAGAGAGGAGGTCGGGAGAAGAGAGAGAGAGAGGTCGGGAGAAGAGAGAGGAGAGAGAGAGAGGAGAGGTCGAGAAAGAGGAGAGAGAGGTCGGGAGAAAGAGAGAGAGAGGTCGGGAGAAAGAGAGAGAGAGGTCGGAGAGAAGAGAGAGCAGAGAGAGGTCGGGAGAAAGAGAGAGAGAGGTCGGGGAGAAAGAGAGAGAGAGGTCGGGAGAGAAGAGAGAGAGAGAGGTCGGGAGAAAGAGAGAGAGAGGTCGGGAGAAGAGAGAGAGAGAGGTCGGGAGAAAGAGAGAGAGAGGTCGGGAGAAAGGAGAGAGAGGTCGGGAGAAAGAGAGAGAGAGGTCGGGAGAGAAGAGAGAGAGAGAGGTCGGGAGAAAGAGAGAAGAGAGAGAGAGAGGTCGGGGAGAAAGAGAGAGAAGAGGTCGGGAGAAAGAGAGAGAGAGGTCGGGAGAAAGAGAGAGAGAGAGAGAGGTCGGGAGAGAGAGAGAGAGAGAGAGGTCGGGAGAGAAGAGAGAGAGAGGTCGGGAGAAAGAGGAGAGAGAGAGAGGTCGGGAGAAGAGAGAGAGAGGTCGGGAGAAGAGAGAGAGAGGTCGGAGAGAGAGAGAGAGAGAGAGAGAGAGGTCGGGAGAGAAAGAGAGAGAGAGAGAGGATGAGGAGAGAGAAGAGAGAGAGAGAGGTCGGGAGAAAGAGAGAGAGAGAGAGGTCGGGAGAAAGAGAGAGGAGGAGGAGAGGGGAGAGAGAGAGAGAGAGTAGAGAGAGGGAGGAGAGAGAGAGAGGTCGGGAGAAAGAGAGGAGAGAGGAGGTCGGGAGAAAGAGAGGAGAGAGAGTCGGGAGAAAGAGAGAGAGAGGTCGGGGAGAAAGAGAGAGAGAGAGGTCGGGAGAAGAGAGAGAGGAGAGAGAGGAGAGCGGGAGAAGAGAGAGAGAGGTCGGGAGAAAGAGGAGAGAGAGAGAGGTCGGGAGAAAGAGAGAGAGAGAGGTCGGGAGAAGAGAGAGAGAGGTCGGGAGAGAGAAGAGGTCGGGAGAAAGAGGAGAGAGGAGAG
>JAPXFY010000015.1:79922086-79934586 GCA_030674185.1 Monoplex corrugatus
TTGATTCCGTGCAGTCCAACGATGGAGGTCTGTCCAGATGCTTTGTGGGAAAATAGCAACATACCTCTGTCAACTTAGAGTATGGATTTGAGTCAGATTATGACGCAGCTGCTGGGATTTGTAACACAGTTAAAGAAACTGGATCTGTTGCCATTTTACTTGATCATCTCTACCATTCCGTAGATGATGAATTTGTTTGTCTGCGCGTTAGTCCGTCGTTGTGTGTTAAAACGGGAGCAGAACATGGATGATAAAACAAAGTAAATCATCACTCACCGCAAAGGACTGCCGACTGGAAGGTTGTAGTTCCGGTTCAGTCAGTCTTTTACAAATCATTGTAGGAGTTTTCAGACCCAGCTGTCTCCTATTTAGAGTTGAGCGCTCTGTGGGCTCTTTAGGAAGATTGGGACAACAGGATCGAGTCTCACCCATTTTACGGATGCATCATTAAGGATGTTGCTCAGATGTCTTGATTAATCCACAGTTTCTGTTTCTCTCGGGCTTGGTTCACATCAGGACATGCTGTGACAGGCGACGTAGAGTACAACCCTGTCATGCAATCTCAATCTAGAATGGAACGCTATAGCATCATAATGATCACACCCATTGTCTTGCATTGTCATAACATAATGCTATTAGCATTGTCAAAATGTTCAGGCTTTGTGGCCACTGATGTACCTGCGAAGCTGGGACAGGAAAGGAGGAAAATCTCAAGGCTTGTTGATTAGGGAAAGACAGGTTGTGGGAAAACAAACAAAAAGAAACAAAACAAAACAAACAAACAAAAAAAAGAAAAAAAAGAAAAACAAAAAAACAAAGGAAGAGGTCACCAACCTTCCACAAAGAGAAAATAACCGTGTTCTGTTTCCTTTTGGAGCATTTTGATGGCAGCTTCAGTCATTTGTGCCATTGAAGGTTGTCCAGTGTTATAGTTATCTATCATTGTTGCATAGAGCATGTGGTCGTAACTGAATAGACCTGAAAATCACAGATTAAACAAAATGTCCGTTACGAAAAACGGCTCTTTTCTGCATTAACATTTCAAGATATCAACAGTTAATTCACATTCATAGTGATAATTCAAAAATGACAAGAACTAATTGCATTTTAAGAAGACACATGCTATCGGCAATAGTGTAAATAATCCTTGTGTTGATATTTCTGTTGTTCTGTTGTTTTTTTTTACATTAAAACAGATCACTTTATTATTGCTACTGTCAACCCCACTCTTCATAGTAAGTTACCTTCTCTGAGTTTGTTCCCTCTACTTGTATTTGGTCTGTTTTATCAATACTTGTCATGAATGTGGCTTTTCTTCTGTGTACCTTGTGACCGACATTTAGACTTTTTTCATTCACAGTGTTTACATGATGTTCCATGTCTTTAGTACTTTCTGTGGTCAGGGCTACATCGTCCACAAATCTTAGGGCTGATATTCTCTCTCCATCTGTATTTGCTTCTTTCACTTCTAGTTGGTCACTTATAAAGACTTCCTGAAATGTTTCTGTGAATACTTTCGGGGGTATGAGGTTCCCATGTCTCACGCATCTATCTTTTTCTGAGACTTGGTTATATACGTGTAGTCTTGCAGCAGCTCCCGTTTAGAGATCTTCTGATATAGTGACTAAGTTTTGTTTACATGTGTTGTTCTCATAGACTTGAATATTGCCTCATGTTCCACAGAGTCAAATGCTTTTAAATGTTTTTTAATCCATGAATTCATGCCATTTTTCTATCAGCTGATTGATTGTTTGAAGATAGTCAGTTGTTAAATAACATTTTCTGAGTAGAACAAGATACAAGGTTTGATAAGAATAACAACAGAATGAAGCGTTTTCGGAATAGATACAGAAGACTTCCTTGGCGAACGCCTCTTGCAGCAGTATTAAAAGAAAGTCCTCAACCAATGCATCTTACCAACAATGAGATATGGATGCCAAACGTGGTCTCCGACAAAAGCCATGAGCAGAAGCTGGAAAATAGTCAAGAATCAACGAAAAGGAAAATGCTAGGCACCAAATTAAAAGTTTGAATGTGAAACGCCACCATTGGACAACGAACCAGTGTGACAGACATAGCTGCACATGCCACATAAACAATACGGAAATGAGCTGGGCACAATGCTCGCATGAAGGACAATAGATGGACGATCAGAAACACAGAAAGGCAGACAATAGAGGGCACATGTTCAGCAAAAAAGCATTCAGGAAGATGAACAGCGTTCTTTCCAACAAATACCTGTCAATTAATATTGGGAAGAGAGTTCTTGAATGTTATATGGAACCGATGCTGTGTACGGTTGTGAGGCGTGGACAGTCAACATGCGTAGTCAAAACAAACCTGAGGCTACTGAAATTTGGTTTCTAAGAAGAATATTGAGAGTTTCATAGACAGCAAAGACAATCAACGAGACAGTCTTGAAGGAAGCAGACACAAAATCATTAATAAAGAAGATTAGAAAAAGACAAGCAGCATTTAGAGGATATTTTATGAGGAAAGGGGAATTAGAGCACCTGGTCAAAACAGGAAAGCTGGAGGGAAAGAGAACACCAAGTAGACCCAGGGAGAAAATATTGGACAGAACTGCAGGGTGGCTGAGGACAGAGAGGGTGGGAGATGTACTTCTGGCGACATGGGATAGCTTCGTATGGAGAGCCGTGATCGCCGACGCCACGTGGCAGGGTACATGATGATGATGATGATGATGATGATGATGATGATGATGATGATGGTGTGGTGATGATGATGATGATGATGATGATGATGATGATGATAAGGTCAGCTGGGAGACGGAAAAATCATTGGAGAGCTGCTATTAAGCGCCAACAAGGAGCGAAAGGTCAAGGACAGCAAAAGATGGAGAAAGTTGGAGGACTCTTGCAGAAGCCTTCTTATATCAGGACTTGGACAGCTCATGGGTTTATGTGCAGGCTTAAGGCGTGTGCCGTGATCATTCTGGATCTTCTCCATTTCATGGCACCTGTGACGTTAGTGCATATGGAATTTATTCCGAGCGTGGAGACGTCATCTTGAGAAAATAAAAATGAGTGTTTTGTTTGTTTTATTTTCCACAGTGGAAAGACAAAACTCGGAAAGAAACAAATGAAATCGAAAAAGAAAGAAACAGATTACTCAGCGATGAGCACATTCAAATAAGGAACCCCCTTGTGTGTTATACATGTACGTAAGGCAGATTCCATTTTGAAACTCCGCTTACAAATGTGTGATATTATTGTCCTTCATTACATTGTGAGATTTCATTCTACGCAACTCTTATTGAAGGACATCTTTGTGGCCACCTCCAGAGTCAGGAGCTTGTTTGGAGTGTGCAGATTGTTCAAGAGAGATTCATTGTATTCGGACTATTCCACATGCGCTCCGACCGAAATTGCCAGTAACTATCTGGCAAGTCTCTGAGCACGCTCCAGACCGTTTACGCTAACAGAGTGTTTGGATAGGGGATGGGGGGTGGGGGGTCGAGCACAGGGTGAAGGACCTAGGAAACATCAAATTGACACCACAGAAATGACGGGAACATTAACAATGGCGTCAAACATGCCAGGTTTTTTTTATGGCGATGGCTGAGATTGAATTCTAGATATCCAATTTTGAGGTGGAGGCTACATGGCTACATGACAAGAAGGAACCATCTGGTAAAAATAACCCTGGGCTTCCCCCAGGTTGAACACACAACCCGTGTGTTGTGAGTATGGTGTTGTACAGGCAAAATAATCCTTCACGTTAATTATGTATGTAAATAGATAAATAAATAGATTCATTGATTAGTTAATTGGTTAATGGATTAACAGATAAATTGATTAACCGATTGATTAATTAATCCACTTATCAATTAATCCATTCATCAATCAATCAATTAATCTGTCATTAATTAATCACTTAATCAATAAGTAAATGAATGAGTGAGTGTGTGTATAGTGTGTGCGTGTGTGTGTGAATGTGTGCGTGTGTATGTATGTGTGTGTGTGCGTGTGTGTTTACGTCTGTGTGTGTGTGTGCGTGTGTGTGTGTGTGTGTGTGTGTGTGTGTGTTGTGCGTGTGTGTGTGTGTGTGTGTGTGTGTGTGTGTGTGTGTGTGTGTGTGTGTGAAGAGGAAATGTATGTCTGTCTGTACGTATGTTCACTTGATGCATTCAACACTGACCAAGCAAATGGCTTGTTTCTTTGATGTCCACGTTACTTAACTGTTGGGCAGTTGAGACGTATTCGCGTGTTCCCGGTTTTTTGTTCCACTTCTGTTTATGAGATCATCATGACACTTCCATTCAAAACAACATTAATCAGCATATCAAAACAACATCTGTTGGCATATAATTATATGATCATCACGGCAGTTTCATTCAAAACCTTTATCAGCATATCATTATGTGATCAGCACGGCAGTTTCATTCAAAACCTTTATCAGCATAAGATTGTTTGATCATCGTAGCAATTCCATTCAAATCCACATTTATCTGCATATGACTATATGATCATCATAATTTCATTCAAATCCACATTTATCAGCATATGACTATGATCATCATAACAATTTCATTCAAATCCACATTTATCAGCATATGACTCTATGATCATCATAACAATTTCATTCAAATCCACATTTATCAGCATATGACTATGATCATCATAACAATTTCATTCAAATCCACATTTATCAGCATATGACTCTATGATCATCATAACAATTTCATTCAAATCCACATTTATCAGCATATGACTCTATGATCATCATAACAATTTCATTCAAATCCAGCTGAATAATGACAAAACAGAATTTATATTTATTGCATCAAAGCGACTTCTGTCTACTGTGCCTATCCCTGTTTCTATCCAGCTTGAAGACTCGGTAATCCACACTTCCACATCCGTGCGTAATCTTGGAGTTGTACTGGACCAAACTCTTTCCTTCCACAGCCAGGTATCCTCTGTCTGTCGTGCTTGTTACTTAGAACTTCGACGGATCAGTTCTGTGCGTCATCTTCTATCTGAAGAAAGCACTATAACTCTCATTTCTGCACTCATTCTTTCCAGACTCGACTACTGTAACTCGCTTCTTGCTGGCTGCCCCCAAACACTCTTATCCAAATTGCAAAAAGTTCAAAATAACGCTGCTCGCCTTGTACGGAAATGCCCAAGGTCAACTCATGTTTCCCCTCTGCTTCGAACTCTACACTGGCTTCCTGTTCGAAAGCGTATTGACTATAAACTTTCCCTCCTATGCCATAAGTCTCTGGCTGGTCTAGCTCCCCCTATCTTTCTGATCTCCTGACTGTTTACATTCCCTCCAGAGAGCTACGCTCTTCTACTGATGCCCACCTATTTAGAATCCCACGCTTCCGCAACAAAACTCTTGGTGAACGTGCTTTTTCTTATCAGGCCCCCTCTATTTGGAACAAACTTCCCTTTCTTCTCCGCTCTACCTGTACCCTTTCTTCGTTTAAGTCCAGTCTAAAAACCACTCTTTTTAAATCCTAGCCTGTAGTTCTGTACTCTTACTTCAGCTGCCACCTTGAAATCTGTGCCCGCGCGTGTGTGTGTGTGTGTGTGCGGGTGTGTGTGTGTGTGTGTGTGTGGGGTGTGTGTGTGTGTGTGTGTGTGTGCGGGTGTGTGTGTGTGTGTGTGTGTGTGTGTGTGTGTGTGTGTTGCGTGTGCGTGTGTTGTGTGTGCGTGTGTGTGTGTGTTTACTGTAAGCGCTTAGGGCTTTTTTTAGATTAAGCGCCATAAATGTTCACTATTATTATTATTATTATTATTCAAATCCACATTTATCAGCATATGACTCTATGATCATCATAACAATTTCATTCAAATCCACATTTATCAGCATATGACTCTATGATCATCATAACAATTTCATTCAAATCCACATTTATCTGCATATGATTATGTGATCATCATAACAATTCCATTCAAATCCACATTTATCAGTATAATTATGATTATGTGATCATCATAACAATTCCATTCAAATCCACATTTATCTGTATATGATTATGTGATCATCATAACAATTTCATTTAAATCCACATTTATAAGTATATGATTATGTGATTATCATAACAATTTCATTTAAATCCACATTTATAAGTATATGATTATGTGATCATCATAACAATTTCATTTAAATCCACATTTATAAGTATATGATTATGTGATCATCATAACAATTTCATTTAAATCCACATTTATAAGTATAATTATGATTATGTGATCATCACGGCATTTTCATTGAAAATATTTATCATCATATGATTATGTGATCATCATAACAATTCCATTCAAAACAACATTTATGAGCAAATGATTATGTGATCATCATAGCAATTCCATTCAAAACAACATTTATGAGCAAATGATTATGTGATCATCATAGCAATTCCATTCAAAACAACATTTATGAGCAAATGATTATGTGATCATCATAGCAATTCCATTCAAAACAACATTTATGAGCAAATGATTATGTGATCATCATAGCAATTGCATACAAAACAACATTTATGAGCAAATGATTATGTGATCATCATAGTAATTGCATACAAAACAACATTTATGAGCAAATGATTATGTGATCATCATAGCAATTGCATACAAAACATTTATCATCATATGATTATGTGATCATTATGGCAATTCCATTCAAATCCACTTTATCAGCAAACTGGGTTAGATTTGGGAAGTTTTTACAACATGGGAGATAATTCCTACGTGACTCTCAAGAAGTTATGTCCTTTGATTGATATTATAAAAATTCTCCCTGCTTCCCTCTTATTTCTTTGGTATTAACTACATGCTTTGAAGCAACCCTGTATATGTTCTGTCTTGTCTATGTGTGTGTGTTTGGTCAGTTCAAGAATAAAAGACTATGTAAATCTTGAACACAAGACCAATATATTGTATGTATTTCTCTCCTCTCTCATAGTTGTGTGTAGGGTAGTTGCAGAGTATAAAGGTAGGCTTGGGCGCTGTTTTTTGAGGAGTGTTCTGAGCTTACTGTTTTTGTGCTTTGTATCTGCTTCAATGCTACCTGAATGGGTAGCGCAAACTATGTTAGATTTGAGAAGTTTTACAACATGGGAGATAATTCCTACGTGACTCTCAAGAAGTTATGACCTTTGATTAATATTATAAAAATTCTCCCTGTTTCCCTCTTATTTCTTTGATATTATGAGAATGGGTTGAATTTTATGACATTACAGATCATCTTGCTGGCTGTAAGAAAGAATATCCCGTAATTGATCATTTATTTACTCTCCTTTCAGAAACATTTTTCTTTTAATGGAAAATTCCATGTTGTTTTTAATGATTAAAAAAATCCTTCCACTCTAGCAATAGAAATGTGGCGAGTTCAATTTTGTTGAAGGATGCTGTAAAGGGTAAACATTTCACTGTTTAAAGATATTTTGTCTTAGAGTTAATGTTAAATCTGTTATGGATTTTTTTTATAGATGCTTTTTATTGTACAAATGGGGTTAAACAAGGTGAGGTATGAAACTCGTTGTTGTTTTCTATAATCATTAATGAACAAAGTCTAGAGGTTATCAACAATGGACGTCATAGTGCGTACTTTTCGTAGGATCTGTCACAATCATTCAGTCTTTTGTTGGCAGATGATGTACTGTTATCTGATATGGTTGTAGGTTTGCAGAGGCAGTTAAACACTCTAATCAGAGTAGCTATTTCTTTGCAACTTAAAGTGAAGATTAATTAATGTTATCCTAAAGGGGGGACATTTTAACTTCTAGAGAGAGATGGGTATACAGTAGCATTGTTATGGCCTATTATTAATGTGTGTAATTACTTAGGCATTTATTTTTCGACACGTTTGATTTTTATTTTGGATTATAACGACACTGCAAGCAGGAAAAAACAACAAAAACAACAAAAAACAAACAAATACATTGCTATGTGTAATGAAGAAACTGAGAGCATTTAATACTATTTCATTTTGATCTATTTGTCTAGATGTTTGATTGGCAAATACATGTACAACCAGCTATGCTTTGTGGAGCAGAAAGTTCGGGATTAGACACATCAGTTACATACTGTGAAGCTGTACACTTGGTTTACTTGTTTTTGTTCATTTGTTTGTTTTTTAAGATTCTTAGGACTGGACAAATGCACATCTGATGAATCGGTACATGGAGAAACAAACAGATATCTAGTGCTTAATCAGTCAGCCATACATTGTATTCGAGTCTGGCTGAAATATTGTACGTGGAGGACTTAAGACTGCCAAAAACTTCTTATAAGATGTTATTTAATTTAGACCTTAGGGAACAGAAGAACTGGTTAGTCAGTGTCTAAATCGATGAGGGTGTGGTGATGTTTGTTTTATTCCAGGGAGCTGGCATGACAATCACTCTGTAAGTATTTTTGCGTAAAGATTCACTGATCACAGATCACAAAAATTAAATGATCAGAATGAGACAAGTGGATGATGTAGTTTTTTTTTACAGAACTGTCATCAATTCCCACAAACCATACACAAGTCTTGATTCATATATCAGTTTGCAAAAGCAATAGCAAAGTTTAGACTTGGCGTAATGACTTAAAGAAGACCAACACAAAACAGATACTAAGCTTGTGTATTGAAACATTGAAGAAATTGCCCACAGGAAAAGGACGTGTATATCAACTGGTTGCTTGAAATCTAAAGATGGTACAATTATCATGGGAAAGACGAAATATTAGCTAAATAGGGAGAGTATACTAAAGACCTTTTGGCAACGGCAGAAAGGAAGAACACATCATATAAAGGCACGTCGAAGGACCACCAATAACAAAATATGGAATTTAGAGTAGCTTTGTAAAAGATGAAACCGAAGGAAGCTCCAGGACCAGACAATGTTATTACATAAATAATTGAGGCTCTAGATGAAGTTGGTGTTGGAAGAATAACAGTTTTCCTGGACAGAATTATTGGCACCAGAAAAATACCTAAGGATATGTCAACAGCAATCTTCATTGCATTTTCAAAGAAAGTAGTGGCTATACAATGCGAAATCCATCGTACAATCAGCTTGATGAATCACGTAACAAAGATTCCATAAAGAATAAGTATGACGAGGACAAAGAACAGAATCAAAAGAGACGTAATAGAAGAACAATGTGCGTTTGTTGAAGGGAAAGGAACGATTAATATCATATACATCTTAAGAACTCTCATAGAAAGATCAATTGAGTTGAAGAAGGATTTCTATATTTATGTTTTGTTGATTATGCCAAGGCTTTTGATCGGGCAAGACACGATTAATTGATCAACTAAGTATAAAGTTTCAATACTGATGGAAAAAATAATGATACATATGTACTGGGAAAAAACAGCAGCGATCGGATTAGAAAATGATATACGCTCTTCTAAAATAATTATCAAAAGAGGGTGTTAGGGAGGGCTGTGTTCTGTCACCAGATTTGTTTTCACTTTATAGCGAAACCATCACGAGAAAAATACCCTTGGATTATGATTGGATGAAAAATGATAAACAATCTTTGTTATGCACATGACATTGTTCCAATCGAAGAAAATGAAATAAACTACAAAATCTGTTGACTATGATAGAAAGCAGAAAGAAAGGGCTAAAACTAAATAGCAGGAACACTGAAGTCATGGTAATCAGAAGAAAAGCAAGGAATTCCGTCATGCAAAACAACAGCAAACGACTCAACACTGAGACAAGTTGATAAGTATAAATATCGGGGAACAGCAATCTCACCAGATGGCAGATTGACATTAGAATTGTCCAGTAGAATCGGCCGAGCTAAAACAGCATTTCAGAAAATGAAAAGCGTTCTTATCAACAAATAGTTATCAGTCAATATCAGAAAGAGAGCTTTTCAATGTCATACATAACCGATACTGTTGTACGGATGTGAAGAGTGGACAGTCAACACGCAAAGTTAGAACAAGATTGAGGCAGCTGCAATATGGTTTCTAAGAAGAATGTTGAGTTCCATGGACAGCAAAGAAAACAAACGGGACAGTCTTGAAAGCGGTGAATAAAAACAATAAATGATATTAATGAAGACGATCAGGAAAAGACAAGCAAGATTGATGGGGAATTTCATGAGGCAATAAACATTAGAGCACCTAGTCACGACAGGAAAGCTGGCGGGGAAAAGCGTCAGGTAACCCACGGAGAAACTATTGGACGGACTTGAGGAGTAGATGAAGACAGAGAGGGTGGGAGATGTACTTGCATCAACAAAGGATAGATTCGTATGGAGGGCCGTGATCGCCAATGCCATGCGGCAGGACACATGATGATGTAATGACTTTTAAAAGTCCATCAGCTTAAATGCAAGCAACACAGATTGTTTGATTTAATGTGTCTCTTATACATGCCAACTAAAAAAGACGAGGTGTATTTTGTCGTGTGCTGCCACGTTTTTAAAGACATTCGGACAAAGTTTATCCAACAAATGTGTTATGAAGGCCCGAACATGTTTACAGTGTGCCTGTTGTTGAGTTTAACTCTTCTTGATTACGTTAAGCATTTCGATTCATTCCAGATGAAATCATCTAAAACAAGAGGAATTGCTTCTTCATAATTTGTAGTTTCATTTGATATTAGTTTTTAATTGACCTTGTTTACTATGCTATTTTATTGGATTTTCCAACGTAAGTACACCCATGTGGTAGGGACTACTGGCTTTTCTGGTTACAAAATTTGGTCTGAATTTTGAAGTCTTAAATCTGAAATCTCTCTTTGTCTCTCTTCTGTCTTTCTCTGTCTCTAATTCTCTGTCTGTGTCTGTCTGTCTGTGTGTTTGTCTGTCTGTGTGTCTGTCTGTCTGTATGTCTCTCTCTCTGTGTATATATATATATATATATATATATATATATATATACACATATATATGTATATATATATATGTACATATATACATAATAATATATATATATATATATATATATATATAATATATATTATATATATATATATATATATAGATCATATTAATGTGTGTGTGCTGAATTTTGGCCTTGCCTAAATATATTAATGCAGTAGCATGCTTTTCTTCGAACAGAGAGATCTCCAAAGCACGTAGGTAAACACAAAACAAAAAAGCAACAAGGAAACAAAAACATAAACATATGCTCACCTCCAAAAGATCGTAGTCAGTCCTCGAGCCTCCGTCTTAGTAAAATATTTTCTCCCTCCACCTAGGATCACCTGCAATCAATACAAATCAACTCAGTTGTTTCACACTCACAGAAGCAAACACAAAACAGAGCAGTGACAATCTTAATCGATTTATCATTCAGTCATTGATTAGTTCATCAACATGAACTAATTAACACGACTAAAGCATGTGTAATCATGGCCCTGCCGGATGGCGTTGGCAATCATGGCCCTCCATACGAATCTATCCCTTGTCGCTGCAAGCATATCTCCCACCCTCGCTGTCCTCAGCCACCCTGCGAGTCCGTCCGATGTTTTCTCCCTGGGTCCACCAGGTTCCTCCAGTTTTCCTGTTTGTGACCGGGTGCTCAAATTTCTCTTTTCTCATATAATGTCCTATAGATATTGCTTGTCTTTTCCTAATCTTCTCTATTAATGATCTTCTTGCGTCCGCCTCCTTCAAGACTGTCTCGTTTGTTTTATTTGTTGCCCCTGAAACTCTCAACATTCTTCTTAGAAACCACACTCAATTTTGTTCTGACTTTGCCTGTTGACTGTCCACGCCTCACAACCGTACAACAGTATCGGTTCTATGTAACATTCAAGAACTCTCTTCCTGATGTTAACTGATAGGCATTTGTTGGTAAGAACGCTTTTCATCTTCTTGAATGCTGTTTTGGCTTGGCCGATTCTGCTGGCTATTTCTGATGTGCATCTACCGTCTGGTGAGATGACCGTTCCCAGATATTTAAACTTATCAACATGTCTCAGAGTTGTGCCATTTGTTGGTATTTTGCATGACAGGATTTCTAGCCCAAATACTGCACATTACATTTTCGGACAACAGTGTGAATCATATAGAAGTACTGATATCACACACATACAACACACACACACACACACACACACACACACACACACACACACACACACACACACCACACACACACACACACACACACACACACACACACACACACAACACACACACGAACGCACGCATGCACGCAAACACACACATACACAGTTACAGACACACATACACACACAGATACATACATACATACATACATACATACATACATACATACATACATACATACAACATACAATACATACATACATACATACATACATACATCACACACACTACACACACACACACACACAACAGTCGACGTCTAATAACAACACACACACACACACACACACACACACACACAACACAAACAGACGAGAGAGAGAGAGAGAGAGAGAGAGAGAGAGAGAAGAGAGAGAGAGAGAGAGAGAGAGGAGAGACGAATACACAGACGAATAAACACACACACAAGCAAACAGGAACCAGAAAAAAAAAAAC
>JAPXFY010000015.1:79942086-79944586 GCA_030674185.1 Monoplex corrugatus
ACACTTTGGGAAGCGATCACCTACCTATCATCATAACCATAACTGACAAAAACATCAGGATGAAAGACAGCTCTCCTGAAATTATTTCAAAATATAATTACAAGCGTTCTGACTGGTCCTTATTTCGAACTGCTCTAGCTAATCAAGATTACAGACATTATGAAAGTGAAAATGTAGACATTATGTTTTCTAAATTCCAAGAGTCAATTTTAGCCGCTGCAGACCTATCGATTCCGAAACTCAAATCTTCTAGATCAAATAATCGATTGGGTAATGTCTGGTGACAGAGGCATGTGAGAAAGCAGTTCAATATAAAAGGGAGAAATTCAAAAAAATCACCAAAAGCCGGAAACCTGAGGATCATGTCGAAATGAAAAAAGCTAACATCCAATGTAACAAAATCATTGCTGAAGCAAAGAAAGATTATTGGGCATCATTCTGCACAAAAGAAATTTCAGATTTCAAAGATTTCCATAAAGTCTGGACGAAAATGAAACAAATGAAGGATGGAACCAACTTACCTAGGTGTCCGATAATGATTGAAACATGTAACACATTTCCTTCAGACATGGACAAAGCAGAAACGTTTGTGGATCTGTTCGCCAAAAACAGTAAAGTTGAAGGTTTATCTCCTGACTGCAAACATCACAGAGAAATGGAAGATTACAACCCAATCTGCACTGATCCAGTACCACAGAATGATCTCTGGTTTAATTCTCCAATCACCTTAGAAGAGCTAAAAAACACAGTACTGTCTCTACACAACAAAAAGAGTTCGGTAGGTGTTGATGCAGTTTCGACTGAAATGATTAAACATCTCCCTGAAAACTACCTTATTTTCCTACACAAAATTTTGCAGAAATGCTGGGTTACCAGAACTGTGCCACAAATCTGGCAAAAGTCTATAGTTATACCAATCTTAAAAACAGGAAAATCGAAAACCGATAAAAACAGTTACAGACCTATTGCTTTGACGTCCCACACAAGCAAACTAATGGAAAGATTGGTCTTAAACAGACTTTTACACTACTGTGATAAAAATAACGTTATTCCGGTAAACCAGGCAGGTTTTAGAAAAGGAAGATCCGCAGTTGAGCACCTAGTTAAACTTACAACTCAGATCAAACAACAGTTTGCCCGCAGAAAAAGTGTTTTAGCTACTTTCTTTGATGTGAAAAAAGCTTACGATCAAGTTTGGCATAAACGTTTATTGTTCAAGCTAAAATCTGTTGGTTTATCGGGCAATATGTTCAATTACATTAAATCTTTTTTAGCTAATAGAACAATTCAGACAAGAGTGGGAGCTAGTTATTCTTCTTCACGATGCCTCTACATGGGGATTCCACAAGGTTCAGTGATAGCACCTATTTTATCTAATATCCTTATACAGGATCTTCCTAAAGCTCTTTCAAATCGTGTTGTTTTAGTACAGTACGCTGATGATATATGCACTTGGATGAATATCACTTTAAAAAAGACAACTCCACAGAGAACGCGAAATTACATCAGGAAGTTGTATCAAATTGATCTTGATAATCTTGGAAACTATATGTTAGAAAATGGGCTGTCGTTGTCAGCAGAAAAAACTAACATGATGCTGTTTGATCCTGGTGGTAACTCAAATAACTTGCCTACTTTCAAATTGCTTGGTGAAGTGTTAAATTACAAACAGGTCGTAAAATTCCTGGGAGTTTACATCGCGTCCAAATTAAGCTGGAATGTCAATTTTGATTATATTTTAACAAAAGCGCGAAAAACCTTAAATTTTCTAAAGATAATAAGCAAATTACCCTGGGGAATGGATACAAATGTACTGATTCATCTGTCAACAGCGCTGGTCAGGTCTAAATTATCCTACGCGCAAGAAGTTTTCTTCAATGCACCCAAATATTTACTAAAAAAGATTCAGAGCTTGGACTGCAAAAGTCTTAAAATTGCACTAGGTGTACCAACTCATGCTTCTACTCTGGAAACGTACAATGTTGCTGGAATTCTACCTTTAAACAACCATCGTGAGTTAGCTACAGCAAAATTTGCAATTAGAACTACTTCACAAGTGGATAATTTTGTGAGCAAAGAAATTAAGATCAGGTCTGATACTGACTTTCCAAAACGAGCAAAAAACATTTCATCACAAATTACAGCCGCAACTTACATATCTGGCCTGATCAAACAGTCCAACATAACAATGGATGAAATAGCCGAGAAACCAACGATAATGCCTATCCCTACATGGGAAATGCTAAAGGCCACATTTGATCTCGATTATGCAAAAGTTAAAAAAGATGATAATGTCAACATTACGCTATCCACAGCTTGTGAACACATCGATGAAAAGTACCGTACCCACCTCCACATTTTTACCGATGGGTCAGTCTTAGCAAACCAGAGCGCTGGAGCAGCCTTTTATGTTCCAAAATTTAACATTAAAAAGTCTTTTTTCATTGGGGCAAATGTATCTATATATACAGCAGAATTGGTCGCTGTTGTTCAAGCGTTG
>JAPXFY010000015.1:79947086-79949586 GCA_030674185.1 Monoplex corrugatus
GTTAGCTGTCTACAGCCACTTTCACTCAAGATTATAATCATGTGCATTTAGGCAAATTAGAGCTCTGCGTGATTTTCTGTGACAAGAAAAAAACACGGAAACAGAATTAGAACGTGTATTTAATACAACCAGGCGAGTCTTGTCTCATCATCATCATCAGGTGCCCTGCCACATGGCTTTGGCGATCATGGCCATCCGTATCTATCCCTTGTTGCCACAAGCACATCTTCTACCCTCTATGTCCTCAGCCACCCAGCGAGTCCGTCCAATATTTTTTCCCTTGGGCTTCTGGTGCTCTCTTTCCCTCCAGCTTTCCTGTTGTGACCAGGTGCACTAATTCCTTTTTCCTCATAAAATAGCCTATAAATGTTGCCTGTCTTTTCCTAATCTTTGCTATCCATGGAACTCTCAACATTCTTCTTAGAAACCACATCTTGGCTACCTCAATCTTGTTCTGGCTTTGCGTGTTGACTGTCCACGCCTCAAAACAGAATAACATTATCTGTTCTATTTAACATTCGAGAACTCTGTACCTGATAGGCATTTGTTGGTAAGAATGCTTTTCATCTTCTTAAATGCCAGCTATTTCTGATGTTCATCAGTTGTCTGGTGAGATAATCGTTCCCAGATATTTAAACTTATCAACCTGTCTCAAGGTTGTGCCGTTTGCTGCTGTTATTTTGCATGAGGGAATTTCATGTTTTTTTTTTACTGATTACCATGACTTCAGTCTTCTTGCTGTTTAGCTCCAACCCTTTACTTTTGCTTTCTATTTCTATTGTATTCACGAGGTTTTGTAGGTGTCTTTCATTTCCTGCAATTAGTACGGTGTCATCTGCGCAATGAATGTTGTTTATCATTTTTCATCAAACCTTTAATCCAGGGTATTCCTCCAGGTTTCTCATGATGCTTTCGCTGTAATGTGAAAACAAATCTGGTGACAGAACACAACCTTGCCTGACTCATCTTTTGATATTTTGATATTTGATATTTGTGGAAAGAGCTTATATCATTTTCTATTCTCATTGCAGCTGTTTGTTCCTAGTACATATTTCTGATCATTCGCAGATCTTTTCCATCAATATTGAGTCTTTCTGGTCGGTTGATCAATTCTTCATGTCTTAAGCAACAAAGCATAAGTCTAAATCCTTATTCAACTCGATTGACCTCTCTATGATAGTTCTTAGGATGTATATGGCATTAATAATCTCTTTCCCTTCAATAAATCCATACTGTTCTTCTGCTATTTCTCTTTTGATTCTATTCCTTGTCCTCATCATGATTATTCTTAGTAGGATTTTTGTTACATGACTCATCAAACTGATTGTGCGATGGAGTTCGCATTCTATAGCCCTGTTTTCTTTGGAACAGGAATGAAAATTGATTTTGACATATCTTTGGGTTTTTTTCCAGAGTCATAAATTTCATTTAGAAGGACTGTTATTTTTTTTCAATACCAAATTCCTCCAGGGCTTCAATCATTTCTGTAATAATATTGTCTGGTCCTGGGGCGTTTCCTGGTTTCATCTCTGTCAATGCTGCTCTGACTTCATCATTCATTATGGGTGGTCCTTCAACGTTCTTTCTTACAATGTTTTCTTCATTTCTGTCATCTCCAAAAAAGGTTTTTAATGTACTCTCCCCATCTGTCTAATATTTTGTCTTTTTCCATGATAAGCGTACCATCTTTCGATTTTAAGCAACCAGTAGATGTGGATTCCTTTTTCCTGTGGACAATTTCTTCAATTCTTCTGCACATACCTTGAGGATTTGTTTTGTGTCGGTCTTCTATTTCTTTGCACTCTGTTTTCAGCCAAGCTTCCTTAGCTTCAAATCATCTAGTCCTGATTTCTTTGTTTATCTTCCCGTATCTTTCCTCTTTTCCCTTTGCCTTTTTCCGTTCTTCCATCAGGCCTAGAATTTCTTTTTCATCCAGTTTTTTTTGTGCTTTTCTATCTACTCTAGGATTTCTTCACAAGCTTCATTTATCGAGTTTCTCAACTTTTTCCATTGTTCTTCACTGTCACTCATGTCTTCCAGAGCACTGGATTTGTTTTGAACATGTACGTTAATTTTTTTACGTATCGCATCATCTGTCTTTAAGAATCCAACATTTAATTTGATGTTTCTTTAGGTCTGTTTCCTTGTCCTTAATTGCAGCCTAAATCTTCCTATTGCAGGATTGTGGTAACTGTTGCAGTCTGCTCCTGGTAGTGTTTTTGCTGTAGGCAAAGAACATCTAAATCTGTCATTGATCAGGATGTAATCAATTCGATATTTGGTATTATTTCCTAGATTCATCCATGTCCATTTTCTGGTCTGGTTGTATTAAATAGGCGCTCTCATTCTTTTTTCGTGTTTTTTTTTTCTGGTTCCTGTTTGCTTGAGCGCGGGCAGTCACACCCGTTCCGGATTTTGTAGGTTTCTATGTTATTGTTGTTGCATATGCCCAGTTTTGTGGCTAATGGTGCAGTCAGTTTTGTGGCTAATGGTGCAGTCA
>JAPXFY010000015.1:79959586-79967086 GCA_030674185.1 Monoplex corrugatus
AAAATTAAAAAAAAGACCTCTTATGAAATCTTATGAATATAATAAAAACAGAAAGCAGAAATAAAGGGGTAGAGCTAGATAGCAAGAAGACTGAAATCATGGTAATCAGTAAAAAACAAGAAATCCACTCATACAAAATAACTGCAAATGGCATAACACTGAGACAAGTTGATACGTTTAAATAGACAGACAGACAGACAGACAGACAGATATGTATATATGTATGTATGTACACAGAGAGAGACACAACAGAGAGAGAGAGAGAGAGGAGAGAGAGAGAGAGAGAAGAGACAGACGACAGACAGAGACAGACAGACAGAAGACAGAGAAACGAAAACAAAAACATGAAAACGTTAACTGAAAAAACCAAACACAAAGCAATCAAATGAAAATAGTCAATATAACACAGTGAACAATCTGTGTTAACGCAAGTTTCTTTTTCTTTTAATCCACACAATTAATCATTACGAAATTGAACATTAAGAATTTATTTAACTGTTCATGTATTTATTCTTGTACGTATTCATTTATGTATATAGTTATGTACATTTTTATGTATTTATTCATTAATTATCTATTTGTTTATCTATGTATTTAATTATCCATTCTCCATTTATTTATATCTTAGGTATTTATTTATTTCTTCATTTATTTAGATTGTCTACTCAGTCTTTTATTAGTGATTTGACGCCTATTGGACGCGTATCATTATATGTTAGTTAGCCCAAGTTATGCAGACAATGTGTTACTGCATAGTCTGCATATTTCGTCTTCGTTGAGCGCACATACTGCGTATTCTCACTTTTCCATACACCTGTATTCTTCTGGAAAAATTCTTCAATTTTTTTTCAAAACTTAAGACAGAAACAACTCTTCGTGACATTGTACTTCATGCTAGGCTCTTGAAAACAGGTTTCTATCAAAATCTGGATCAAACTAACTGCCAGCATTTAAGGGAACAGAAATTACAAACACATGAAAAGAACGTACGGGTACGTAGGATGTTAACACACACAAACATACACACATACACACAGTACACACACGTACACACACACACACACACACACACACACACACACACACACACACTCTCTCTCTCTCTCTCCCTCTCTCTCTCTTTCTCTCTCTCTCTCTCTTTTCACACACACACATACACACACACACACACAAACACACAATCTCTCTCTCTCTCTCTCTCTCTCACAAACACACACACACACGCGGGCGCACACACACACACACACGAACACACACACACACACACACATACACATACACACACACACACCACACACACTCACAAGCAAACAATAACAGCAAAGATAAAAAGAAAACGCAAATTTTCGGACTGCTGGCTTTAGTCAAGCATAAAGTTTCTACCAGCTGAGTGAAGTTCAACTAGAACTTTGAAAAATCCCTCTGAAGCTAACTCACAAAAGACCTGTACACTCTGTGAAATATCAACAATAATCAGCAAGCTATTCTCTCGTAACATCAGTCACTCTGTTCTACTCACCTCAGTTACCAGTCGATTAGTCACTACGATCGCTGCGTGTGCACTAGTGGTTTGTATGTATGAACCCAGATGTGTTCACATTATATATATATATAAGGGACGCATACAAAGCGTAGTGATCCTTGGCCCAGAACAAACCCATTTTGGAAATTCCTGTCTTGTTTCTTTTCACAGATATTTTGAGCTCAACATCTGCGCACGGGCCTATACTACCAGGCCCAGTTGATTTCTTGTTGTACATTTAGCTCTCTGTCCCTCCTTCTTCTCTTTCCCTCGTACTCCCCCTTCTCTGTCTGTCTGTTTGTTTGTCTGTCTGTCTCTGTCTGTCTGTTTGTCACTCTCTCTCTCTTTCTCTCTTTATCTCTGCATGTGTATATTTGTGTTTGTGTGTGCGTGCGTGCATGTGTGTGTGTGCGTGTGTGTGTGTGTGTGTGTGCGTGTGTGTGTGTGTGGTGTGTGTGTGTGTGTGTGGGTGCGTGTGTGCGTGCGTGTGTGTGTGCGTGCGTGTGTGTGTGTGTGCGTGTGTGTGTGTGTGTGTCTGCATGCGCGGTGTGTGTATATATATATATTTTTATATTATTATTTTATGTTATTATTATAGTGTGTGTGTATGTGTGTGTGTGTGTTTTGTCTCACATTCAACCATTATTCTACACACAATCACACATTCAATGCCCCTCCCTCTCGGCCGCACAGACAACCACCTTTCCATACACCTAATCTTTTCCTAATCTTTATCAATATTCCTTTCGTGCTTGTTCGTAAATGGAAATAAATCTTGACACAGATCACATCTCTGTTGAACTCTCTTTCAATATTTTCAAAAGAGTTTGTGTTGTTTTCTAAATTCATTGCTGCTGTTTGTTCCCCAAACACATGTTTTTATTCCCCTTAGATCTTTTCCATCAAAATGAGTTTTTCCAGCTGGTCGATCAATTTTTCGTGTCTTACACGATCAATAGCTTGGTATAATTACCAAAACATAAATATAAATCCGTCATTCAGCTCGATTGACTTTTTATAGTCTATGGGAGTTCTTAGGATTTATAGGGCATTATAGTTCCTTTCTCTTCAACATGTCCATATTGTTTCTTTCTATTTCTGGTCTGATTCTGTTCCTTGTCCTCGTCATGATTATTCTTTATAGTTTCTTTGTAACATGACTCATCACATTGATTGCACGATAGTGTACGCATTCTATAGTCTCTGTTTTCTTTGGAAGTGCAATGACAGCTGATTGTGACATATTTTAGGGACTTACTTTTGATAGCAAATTCTTTGAGAGTCTCAGCCATTTCTACAGTAAAATTATCTGTTCCAGGGGCTCAGTGTGGTATTAATTTAACACAGAAATGGAGATTTTCACACTCCCGTCAAACCAAATTTCCCATCTCTTCTTTCTCCTTCTTATATTTTTCCTTTTTCGATGCAGTCTTTCCTTCATTCCTCATTTCTTTCTTTCTTTTTCTTTCTTTCTTTTCTGTTTCTTTCTTTCTTTCTTTCTTTTCTTACTTTCTTTCTGTGTTCTTCCGTTTTTGTTTATTTTCTTCTTTCCTTCTTCCCTTCTTTATTAAGTAATATTTTCTATCTATTAATTTGTCCTTCTAGAGGTCATATATGAATTCATTTATTTTCTTATTCATTTAGCTTTCTGCTTTTTATGTATCTATTTTGTTCTAAGATATACATACATACATACACACATACTAATACATAACATACATACATACATATACAACATACATATACACATGATACATCATATATACGTGCATACTTACACACACACACACACACACACACACACACACACACACACATAAAACCACACACATACATATATATAATATATATATATATATATACAATACATATATATACATAAATTGTGATATACATTATATATATAATAATATTATATAATATATATATAGAGCGATGAAGAGAGAAAGAGAGAGAGAGAGAGAGATATCTGTATTATATATGCTGTCTGTCTGTCTGTCTGTATATATGTCTGTATATCTGTATGTATGTATCATGTTTTTGTTTGCTTATTTATTGATTGATTGATGTATTCATTAATCTATTTATTTATTCATTTAGTTATTTATTTTCTTATCTATTTATTTGTTTATTTATTCATTCACCAATTTATTTACTTGGCTATTTCTTTATCTGTTCTCCGCTCCAGTCCGACTTGATCTGGAATTTCCCAACCTACATATGTTGTTCACATTGTGCAGTTTTGGCTTTTTGTCCTTACATTGACTCTACTTGTACAAACCCACTCACCACTTCTGAACTCACCACCTGTTGCAGATCTCCGCATCCTTTCGCGAACAATGTACCGACTGAAAATCGGATTGATTTTCTACTAGTGTGGTAGGTTGGCAAGACTGTTGAGTTTCATTGTGTAGACTGCACATGTAGATAATATAGACTGTACAGTTAAAAGATATGGATTGTACAGATAGATGGTATAGACTGTACATGTTAGGTGGTATAAACTGTACATGTAGGTGGTATAGACTGTACATGTAGATGGTATTAGACTGTACATGTAGATGGTATAGACTGTACATGTAGATGGTATAGACTGTACATGTAGGTAGTATAGACTGTACATATAGATGGTATAGACTGTACATGTAGATGGTATAGACTGTACATGTAGATGGTATAACTGTACATGTAGGTGGTATAGACTGACATATAGATGGTATAGACTGTACATGTAGATGGTATAAACTGACATGTAGATGGTATAGACTGCACATTAGATGGTATAACTGTACATATAGATGGTATAGACTGTACATGTAGATGGTATAAACTGTACATGTAGATGGTATAGACTGTACATGTAGATGGTATAGACTGTACATGTAGATGGTATAGACTGTACATGTAGATGGTATAGACTGTACATGTAGATGGATATAGACTGTACATGTAGATGGTATAAACTGTACATGTAGATGGTATAGACTGTACATGTAGATGGTATAGACTGTACATGTAGGTGGTATAGAACTGTACATGTAGATGGTATAGACTGTACATGTAGTGGTATAACTGTGCATGTAGATGGTATAAACTGTACATGTAGATGGTATAAACTGTACATGTAGTGGTATAAACTGTACATGTAGATGGTATAGACTGTACATTTAGATGGTATAGACTGTACATGTAGATGGTATAGACTGTACATGTAGATGGTATAGACTGTACATGTAGATGGTATAAACTGTACATGTAGATGGTATAAACTGTACATGTAGGATGGTATAGACTGTACATGTAGATGGTATAGACTGTACATGTAGATGGTATAAACTGTACATGTAGATGGTATAGACTGTACATGTAGATGGTATAGACTGTACATGTAGATGGTATAGACTGTACATATAGATGGTATAGACTGTACATGTAGATGGTATAAACTGTACATGTAGATGTATAAACTGTACATGTAGATGGTATAGACTGTACATGTAGATGGTATAGACTGTACAGTAGATGGTATAGACTGTACATGTAGATGGTATAGACTGTACATGTAGATGGTATAGACTGTACATGTAGATGGTATAGACTGTACATGTAGATGGTATAGACTGTACATGTAGTGGTATAGACTGTACATGTAAATGGTATAGACTGTACAGTAGGTATAGAACACATGTAGTGTATAGACTGTCAGTAGTGGTATAGACTGTACTGTAAATGGTATAGACTGTTATGGTAAATGGTATAGACTGTACAGGTTATGGTATAGATTACATGTAAATGATATAGACTGTACATGTAGGAATCACCTGTACTTGTCAGCAACATCAGTCTCGATCGTTGCGCTGCAGCAGTTGTCAACAATTGTCTTGTACCTGGTCTCAAGTTTTTTGTGCTACTCTGTAAACTGTCAAACCACTGATGTTGGTCATGTTGTTCATATAGGAGTGGATGGTTGCCTGATAATTTTTGGTTATCTTTTCTTGCAGGACTGTGTCATTAAGTTGTGTTGGTGTTGACGGTTGCTTGGCTGTTACTTCATTTTCCTTATGTTGATCGCTGTCAGCAGCTGACTGTGAGTTCGATTAAATTTGTCTTTTGCTTTTTTGTTGTTGTTTTTGTCTATTTGACCCCAAAAAGCCACCTGTAGAACCACATGTCTTCTGTTTCAAACCAATTTTCATTGGCTTTTCTTCGTATTCAGGCTTCACAGCCATATGTCGTTGCTGGCCAAAATCAAATATTTTCTTTTGTTTTAAGGGCTGTTGGTATGCTTCTGTTGATTTGGATCATTTTCTGGTTTGCCATTACTATTCTCACTTTGATATCTTTAGTACAAGTGTTTTCTAAGCTTTAACTGAGCCCAAACATTTTACTAGTGTGGTAGGTTGCAGACTGTTGAGTTTCGTCGTGTAATGCACATGTAGCACTCACATCTTATACTGCAGCGTTGTAAATGTAAATTTGAATATCTGGTATGGTTAGCTGCCTTCTTCTCTGTCATTTTCTCCGACCAGGACGCTACAATTAGAAAGTTGTTACCTGCTTTTTTTTGGCTAGGTGTTGTACTTTTTTTTACAAGACTGCAGTATAAAATATGAATATGAACATGAATTTGAAGCAAGGGAGAAGGGATGGGCGCCGCCTTCGTGGTGCTGGCCCGTGAAAAGTTGAGGCCGCTGCCACCTCACTCCCCTACAACCCCAGGGTTATGGAACTATCTAAGTAGGACCTCAGGACCTGGCCAGCTCGTGGGTCTATGTGCAGGCTGAAGGCTGTATAGTGCGACTCGTTTTTCGTCCACTTCTGAAAGACTAGACGTTCAAATCGATTTTCCGGTCAAACTGAGGAGAAAAGTCGAGGCCTTTACGGGGAGCGACCCCTGGATCTAATAATATAATAATTACAATATTTATATAGCGCAAAATCTGACAAAAATCAAATCTAAGCGCTTGAAGCAGACACACACGCAGGCACGCACGCTCGAACACACAACCGCACGCAACATACAGACACACACACACACACACACACACACACACACACACACACACCCACACACACGCATGGCTATAAATGGGGAGAAAGAATAAAAGCAATAAAAGCAAGAATAAAAGCAATGGAAAATTATAGAGAGCATAGCATACAATTATATATTATAACCATGTGATTCCCTCCGAGCGGAGACAGGCTGCAGAGGGGAGGGTTGAGTGAGGTTAGGATTTTATGCAGGAGAGAAAAGGTGAGTTTTGAGAGCGGACTTGAAGGAGACAAAAGTAGGTTGCTGACGGACTGAGAGAGGAAGTTTGTTCCAGGAGAGTGGACCAGAAACAGAGAAGGCTCGTGGACCATAGGTATTGAGCTTAGTGCGTGGAAAGCGAAGAGTCAGAGGATCAGAGGCAGAGCGGAGGGTACGTGAGGGAACATAGATCTCAAGTAGGCTTGACAGGTAATCGGGGGCTGCGTTATTGAGGCTTTTGTAGCACATGGTGTCTAGTTTGTACTGTATGCGCTTTGATACAGGGAGCCAGTGAAGTTGTGCCAGGAGAGGAGATATGTGGTCAGCTTTTTTCTTTTTGAGTACAAGGCGTGCAGCATTGTTTTGAATGCGCTGTAGGATGTGAATGGTGGAGGCAGGAAGACCAGACAGGAGTGAATTGCAATAGTCAATGCGAGACATTATGAAGGAGAGAACGAGTTTTGCAGTTGTTTCTACAGAGAGATACTTCCTGATCAGCTTTATACGATGGAGATGATAGTAGCAGGATCTGGCAGTTTGAGAAACAAAGTTGTTCATGGAGAGGGTAGAGTCAATGCAGACACCAAGGTTTTTAGCTGAATCAGAAATTGGGACTGATGTGTTACATAATGGGAGAGAAAGAGGAGGCAGCTGAGAAAGTTTCTGACGGGTGCCAATGAGGATAGCTTCTGTTTTGTCGTCATTAAGCTGAAGTCTATTGTGTGTC
>JAPXFY010000015.1:79972086-79977086 GCA_030674185.1 Monoplex corrugatus
GTCTGCATGAAAGGTGTGGTGATTTATTAGTATAGTGCATGAAAGGTGTGGTGATGTTATTAGTACAGTACATGAAAGGTGTGGTGATGTTATCTGTATAGTACATGAAAGGTGTGGTGATGTTATCAGTATAGTACATGAAAGGTGTGGTGATGTTACATATAGTACATGAAGTGTGGTGATGTTACCAGTATAGTATATGAAAAGTGTGGTGATGTTATAGTACAGTACATGAAAGGTGTGGTGATGTTACCAGTATAGTACATGAAAGGTGTGATGATGTTATCAGTACAGTACATGAAAGGTGTGGTGATGTTACCAGTATAGTATATGAAAGGTGTGTGTGATGTTATTAGTACAGTACATGAAAGGTGTGGTGATGTTACCAGTATAGTATATGAAAGGTGTGATGATGGTATCAGTACAGTACATGAAAGGTGTGGTGATGTTACCAGTATAGTATATGAAAGGTGTGGTGATGTTATTAGTATAGTATATGAAAGATGTGGTGATGTTATTAGTATAGTATATGAAAAATGTGTTGATGTTATTAGTATAGTACATGAAAGGTGTGGTGATTTTATTAGTACAGTACATGAAAGGTGTGATGTTATTAGTACAGTACATGAAAGGTGTGATGATGTTATTAGTATAGTACATGAAAGGTGTGGTGATGTTATCAGTACAGTACATGAAAGGTGTGGTGATGTTATCAGTACAGTACATGAAATGTGTGGTGATGTTATTAGTACAGTACATGAAAGGTGTGATGTTATTAGTACAGTACATGAAAGGTGTGATGTTACTAGTACAGTACATGAAAGGTGTGGTGATGTTATTAGTACAGTACATGAAAGGTGTGATGTTATTAGTACAATACATGAAAGGTGTGATGATGTTATTAGTATAGTACATGAAAGGTGTGGTGATGTTATCAGTACAGTACATGAAAGGTGTGGTGATGTTATTAGTACAGTACATGAAATGTGTGGTGATTTATTAGTATAGTACAGCAGACCTCCCAGAATGGAGAAATTACCCAGATGTCATCAGCAAGACAGGCATGAGACCAGACATTGCTCTCCACTCTGACTCCTCGAAACAAGTGATTCTGATAGAACTCACTGTGCCATACGAAAGCAGAATGGAAGAAGCACATATCTACAAGACCGAAAAATACGCCGGTCTTGCCAGCACCCTGAAGAAAGCAGGTCTGCGGGTCAAAATCTTCGCCATAGAGGTCGGGGCAAGAGGGTTTGTGGGCACCTCCGCTTATGATCTCATGAAACAACTCGCCATTTCTGGGAAGAAGAGGACTAGAGCCCTTAAAGCGATGGCAGAGGCAGCAGAAAGGAGCTCAAGCTGGATCTGGGCAAGGAGGAACCAAAAGTGAACTTCATAAGGATTAAATTCCCTACAGATGATGTGTGCCCCGTTAGCACATTGGTAAAACCGCGTACCGCAGTTCTGAAGCGCAGAATCGCCCAGGTTCGCTCCCCGGCGTGGGAAAAAAAAAATAGACAACAGCAGAAGGGCATCCAGGAGTCATGACCTGGATGTGGCCGGCCCCCAGAGAGTGTAAGGAATTCAGGGCCGAAACACTTGTCTAAAGGGGGTTACTTCTCTGAAGACCTTCTGTTGTCTAGCTCTCCCTAGAGTTTCTTTCTACCATGAAAGGTATGGTGATGTTATTAGTATAGTACATGAAAGGTGTGGTGATGTTATCAGTACAGTACATGAAAGGTGTGGTGATGTTATTAGTATAGTACATGAAAGGTGTGGTGATGTTATTAGTATAGTACATGAAAGGTGTGGTGATGTTATTAGTATACTATATGAATGACGTGGTGATGTTATTAGTATGATATATGAAAGGTGTGGTGATGTTATTAGTATAGTACACGAAAGACGTGGTGATGTTATTAGTATAGTACACGAAAGACGTGGTGATGTTATTAGTATAGTACATGAAAGGAAGACCCTGGATTACAGGTTGGAGGAAAAATGATAAACAACATTCGATACGCAGATGACACCGTGCTGATTGCAGAAAATGAAAGGGACCTACAAAACCTTGTGAATATACTAGAAATAGAAAGCAAAGGTAAGGGTTTGGAACTAAACAGCAGGAAGACTGAAGTCATGGTGATCAGTATAAAACATGAAATCTCCTCGTGCAAAATAACAGCAAACGGCACAACCTTGAGACAGAGTGTGTGTGTGTGTGTGTGTGCGTGCGTGCGTGCGTGCGTGCGTGCGTGCGCGCGCGCGCGCGCGTGCGTGTGTGTGTGTAATCAAATTTACGCACGGAAGTGCACATAAGATATGTAAGCTGCTATTTGAATTGTGTCAATATTCTGGATGAATTTGTAAGTTAGGTTGTATAATGAATGCGCAGGTGTGATGTTGTTATGATTTTGCTGACATGGATTTAAGTTAGGTTTTGGTTTATTTAATGATATTTTAGTGTTGTTTCAGTTGAATATTCCTCTGTGAAATACGCAGGCGTACTGGAGTATACCGTGGTTGTATGCTGGTATGGATCACAGTTCTTGGTGGGGACGCAAAAACTCATGAGGGTGATCTTCAGAAATTCGTTGTATCCCTTTAGCAGTCTCCTCTGGTCACGGACAAGCCCAACCTTCTTTACTCACTTGCCTACTTGCTTACTTACTTACTTACATACCTGTCTAAGATTAAGAAAATACTGTCTTCACCTAGTTGGTAGACAGCTAAGCATTTGAGCATTGAGTGGGCGGGGGTGGGGGATAGAGTCTGTCATGTGAGACGAGTTTATACAGAATATGTAGTTGTGTTGTGATTCAGATCTTTAATTATGTATTTATTTACTTCATATATATATTCCTTTTTAAGGTAAGATGCACAGATACACAATCATGTCATTTACATGAAAACAAGATTATTTCAGTGGTGGGCTGATAAAATACCAGTATAAAATATAGTCTAGATAGGGCCTCAGGACCTGGCCAGCTCACGGGTTTATGTGTAGGCTTAAGTTAAGGCTTTGGCCATGATCTCCATACACGTGGCACCTGTGACGTTAGTGCATATGGAATTCTTCCGAGCACGGAGACATCATTTTTGAAAACCTGAAACTGAAATCTGGTCACGGTATTCTTGATTTAACTCTCTATACAGAAACATGTTTGATGTCATCTTTCATATAGACAATGCGTCCTGTTCAATGACGCTCTCATTTGATAAATAGAAAGTCCATACTATACTTTATGAGTACAAACTGTATAATTAGCAAGCCACTTTCATTCGATTTGAAAGTTGGTCTTCTTGTACAAACAACTTTGGTGTCTTACCACAACTTCTTAATCAAAATTCCAAAGGCAGAGCTAGCCTTGGAGATGCGCAAAGCCACTTCAGTATCAATAGGCCCATAATTGCTCACTGCACTTCCTAAATAGCAGGATGTCTTCTTCCTTGATTTCCTGACCGTTGATGGCATTCTGATGTTGTGAAGCGCCAGAATCCCGGTATGATGCTGTTGACACCTAGCCTCTGCCTTGCTGAGGCTAATTATAAGACTGACACGTTTGTAGGACACAGCAATTAGTGTGGACGGCACAACGGTGGGAGCTTCTGACTGCAGAATGTCTGTCGAGACTCTGGTTGGGGGGGGGGGGGGGGGCAGGAACTGGAGCTGTGCGGGCTGGATAGTGGGACGGGCTGTTCGTGGGAGAAATGGGGATCAGAGTGGGGTGAGGGAGGGCTCTTCTATTCTCTCTTGGTCCTGTGGCTGGGCTGGACCTGGTTGGCACATGTTGTGTGGCTATGCCATGGGTTTTGTCATCTCCCCACCTTGCCATTCAGTTTGGGAACAGGATGGCTGGCGGCTGGGTCCAAGTGGGTCGTGTGGTGTATAGTCAGCACTCCTTTGCTTTGGTGGGGTGGATGTTGAGATGATTTTCCACAGGGTGGCAAAGCACTGGTGCTCTGGGTCCTTTCCACACCATCGTGATGTTTCTTATGAACATAATGAGGCAAACATTAAGGACAACCAAAATTTCGTAGTACCTCCACAGCCTCTCAGGTGATCAATTTCAAATATTGGTAGTTCTATCAACACATGGAAAGGAAAATCACAAACACCACGATACCAGATATCACCAACACAGATGGAACCATGTTAAGAACAAACGAAGAGAAAGGACAAGTCCTACAACAGCGTTTCATACAACAAAGTGATCAGAAAAAAATTTGAAGAGAACAGAAAATTCATTGTGGACCTGAACAAAAAGCTGGTACAGATTGGACTAGATGATGAAATAACTGAACAAGAAATGCATGAAGCACTTGCACTGTGCAGAAAAGACACTGCCCCTGGTCCAGACAAGATTCGATACTTTGACACTTCAACGCTGTCTGAACACGACAAAACTGAATTGTACATCCTCTATCAAGACAGTTTTGAGAAAGGTCAGGTTCCTGAGGACTAGACACACAGCTTCCTAAAAGTCCTTCCTAAACCAGGTAAAGATCATCGCAGACTAAATGGATATCGCTTCCTGACCATACAAAAGGTAACTGAGAAACAGAGGGAAAATATGCTAGCAAAGAAATAGGCCAGAGACCTAGAAGACAGGAAAATATTCTCACCTAATCAAGGAGGCTTTAGAACAGGAAAAAGTACAGAAAAAAGCAGCTGTTTTTGCTAACGAAGTCTACAAAGGTTTTTAGAACAAAGAAGAAACCCTAGCTTAGCCAATGACCAAGAAGATGCATACGATAAAGTACAATTCACATTACTCATGGAACTACTTCAGCGATATGGTGTCAGCATGAAGATGCATACGATAAAGTACAATTCACATTACTCATGGAACTACTTCAGCGATATGGTGTCAGCAAGAAGATGCATACGATAAAGTACAATTCACATTACTCATGGAACTACTTCAGCGATATGGTGTCAGCAGAAGATGCATACGATAAAGTACAATTCACATTATCATGGAACACTTCAGCGA
>JAPXFY010000015.1:79979586-79997238 GCA_030674185.1 Monoplex corrugatus
ATTATTACTGTGAGCCAAAGATATGTGCCACTCTTGTGGCACGTGATACTATAGTGTGCGACACAGTGCGGAAAAACAAGAAAGAGATGCCCCGTGACCTGGCAGACCATCAGCTACAGAGAGGACAAGTGGATTACAGGAGGAGGGGGAGTGTGGTGTGCTGCTAGTGGAAGGACAAGAAGGAGGTGCTCACTCTGTCCACCATGCACAAACCTGTCCTGGAAAGAGTCCAGGCCAGATATGACAACAAAGAAAAGCCAAAGGCTATAATATAACTAAACATGGCAGGGGTGGACCAGAGTGATCAACTCATCGCTTATTTCCCCATGCACTGCAAGACCATGAAGTGGTGGAAAAAAAACCTTCTTCCATCTGTTCACCCTGTGCACCATTCAGACCATGATCCTGCTGAATAAGCACAGGAAGAACAGGAACAAGAAGAGAATGCCACTTGAAGATGTCATCAAGTCTGTCCTCCTGGATCTCCCACCCACTGAAATTGTGCCTCCTGTCGCTGCTGCTGCTGGACACAGGCATCCCAATTTTAGGCTGAAGGGCCGACACTTCCCAATACAACTTCCACCCACCGCAACACAACCCAAACCACGAAAACACTGCCTTGTGTGCTACGCAAAAATGAAAAAGCGCGGTTTCACTGCAAAAGACCTAAAAAACAAACAAACAAACAACAAAAATGGACATTGACCAACTATTGGTGCCCTGATTGTGGTGAGGCATTGTCTGTGGATCCGTTTTACAGACTATCACACAAAAAAGACTACACAGAAGACTGATTTTCCTTAACAGTAACGACTTCACAACACACACCACACACACACACACACACACACACACACACACACACACACACACACACACACACACACACACACACACACACTCACACACACATACACACATACACACATTCACTCACTCACTCACTCACACACACACACACACACACACACACACACAACACACACACACACACACACACACACACACACACACACACACAAGAGTTATGCATTGTGTAATATATGATTGTAACAAACAAAGAACGCAATAAATGTGGGCATCTTCGTGAGAAGACAATTTGTTGTGAAGTAGCTATGTACTCTCAGCATCTTTATTTGCAGTGAAGTTCATAACACAGAAACTGAAAACATCAGAGTAAATGGGTGCACATTCTGCCAGGAGACACTTTTGTGCTGAATGAGACAATGTACTTTCCATCATCTTTATTTGTAGTGAAGCTCATAACACAGAAACTGTGAAAACATGAAGGTAAAATGGGTGCACCTTCTGTGAGGAGACAGTTTTGTGCTGGATGAGACAATGAACTTTCCATCATCTTTATCTGGAGTGAAGTTCATAACACAGAAACTGTGAAAACATCAAATAAAATGGGTGCCCCTTCTGTGAGGAGACAGTTTTGTGCTGGATGAGACAATGAACTTTCCATCATCTTTATCTGGAGTGAAGTTCATAACACAGAAACTGTAAAAAAAACATCAAAATAAAATGGGTGCCCCTTCTGTGAAGAGACAGGTTTGTGCTGGATGAGACAATGAACTTTCCATCATCTTTATCTGGAGTGAAGTTCATAACACAGAAACTGTAAAAAAAAACATCAAAATAAAATGGGTGCCCCTTCTGTGAGGAGACAGGTTTGTGCTGGATGTGGATAAAATCAACAGTTTTCATCTGGATTTTGTGTTTCTGTGTAAGCCATATCAGATCAGTAATCTGGATGGTTGAAGTAAGTGAACATTTCTCCCATTTTTATCTTATGTGATGTTTTGAAAAAACAAAAATGCATGTTATATGTTGAATACAACTTTTACTTTTTTGGCATTGGGTTGTTCTATATACTCCAGAAATATCAAGTTGAAAAGAACTAAAAATAGACCGTCTACAGGCTACAGTCAGCTAGAGAGTGGCCCACGGTGAAAACCCACTCAGCACAGCTACGTGTGAAAGAGTTAAAGACTACAGTTCAGTATACAGCTGTGTTTGTGGTAAAACTGATGCAATGGTCTTGCCACAACCTCTTGATCAACCTTCCAAAGGCACGTCTAGACTTGGAGATGCGTGAAAGCCACCTCAACATCAAGAGATCCATTACTGCTCACCATACTACCCAAGTAGCAGAATTTGTCTTCTGTCTTGGTCTCCTGATTGTTGATGGCATTCCAATCTGGTGAAACGCCAAATCCTTGCTATGGTGCTGTGAAACATAACCTCTTGCTGAGGTAAACTGTAAGGCTAAAACGTTTACAGGGCACAAGCTGACTTGGTCACCAATGCGCTGGATGTCTCTGTACGAGTGTGCAGCTAATGCACAGTCATTACAACGAAACATTTCCACAGAATAGCTTTGAGCATTGTGATTTTGACTTAGAATTCTGACAGGTTGAAGAGTTTTCTATCTAAGTAGAAACTGATGACACACATCTGTCAAAGTCTCTGAATGCATCAATCAGTAATGCTGAGAAGAGGATGGAGGAGAGTTTGGGTGCTAGAACGCATCCCTGTTTCATTCCATTTTGCAGTGCAGAAAAAAAGTAAATACCTTCTCATTCTCTTGCACCCTGGCCACTATGGAAGGACCATTTAGTGAGACAAGCTTCTGAAGATAGCCAAACTTTCGTAGCATCTCCCACGCCTCTCGGGTGAACAGTTTTAAATTCTATGGTCAGATCTACAGACTCCACGAGGAGCTCTCCATTTTCTTTGTGACACTTCTCTTGCAGTTGGGCAAGATAGACACTATGTTACCCATGCCTCTTCATCATGAAAGCCATATTGAGACTCAAGGATGATGGGCTAGGCTACATGGGGGATAATTTTGTAAAGGATTCTAATGATATTGTAGCAGATAATACACGCCTCATTCTTGTTATTGTATGGGTCATTTCCTCCAATCCTCGTTTTGGTTGTTTAATCGTTGTTTACCTTCTCAACTGAATAGATCTGAATCAAATGGTCACCAAAGTGTTCTGCTTCAGTTACACCTGACTTAGTTCACACATGACAACCACCATAATGTGGCACCAACAACAATCCTTACTCCAGTAGAATTCATATCATTATAAGAAAGAAATCTTTTAAATCGCCTGACTATTTTGACTTTTCACGGTCTGAAGTGTGGCCAACTTGGAGACAGAGTTTCTTCGATACGAATTACTGAAAAACTTAAAGCAGAAATCTTCGATGTTCAAGTAAGTACACTGATATATTCAATTGCAGGAGAGGCAAAAACGATTTACAGTATGGTTTGTGGAAATGAAAATCTTACAGAGATCAGCAAAAACCATACGTTTGAAAAGTCATCAAGATTTTCAAAGAGAATTTTAACCCAGCGGTCAACGTCAATCCAAGAGTCAACGTCAATCCAAGGATCAACGTAAATCCCAGGGTCAAGTCAATCCAAAGGTCAACGTCAATCCAAGGGTCAACGTACATCCATGGGTCAAGTCAATTCAAGGGTCAACGTCAATCAAAAAGTCAATGTCAATCCAAGGATCAACGTAAATCCATGGGTCAAGTCAATCCAAGGGTCAATGTCAATCCAAGGGTCAACGTAAATCCATGAGTCAAGTCAATTCAAGGGTCAACGTCAATCAAAAAGTCAATGTCAATCCAAGGATCAACGTAAATCCATGGGTCAAGTCAAACCAAGGGTCAACGTCAATCCAAGGGTCAACGTAAATCCACGGGTCAAGTCAATTCCAGGGTCAACGCCAATCAAAAAGTCAACGTCAATCCAAGGATCAACGTAAATCCATGGGTCAAGTCAATCCAAGGGTCAACGTCAATACAAGTGTCAACGTCGTCAAAGGTCAACGTCACTCAAAGAGTCAGCGTCAATCCAAGGGTCAAACCCCCCCCCCCCCCTTAGAAAATGCTGTAAGAGAAAAAGAAGGAGGAGAAGAAGAAGAAGAAGAAGGAGAAGAAGAAGAAGAAGAAAGAAGAAGAAGAAGAAGAAGAAGAAGAAGAAGAAGAAGAAAGAAGAAAAGAAGAAAAAGAAGAAGAAAAAAGAAGAAGAAGAAGAAGAAGAAGAAGAAGAAGAAACACGTTTTCTGGGTGCAGTTGACAATGTAATTTACGACACTGGAAAAATCCCCAAAGATATGTCAAAATCAATTTTCATTGCACTTCCAAAGAAGACAGGGGCTATAGAATGCCAACTCCATCGCACAATCAGTTTGATGAGTCATGTAACCAAGATCCTATTAAGAATACTCATGATGAAGACAAGGAATAGAATCAAAAGAGAAATAGCAGATGAACAGTGTGGATTTGTGGAAGGGAAAGGAACTATTAATGCCTTATACATCCTGAGAACTATCATAGAGAGGTCAATCGAGGTGAACAAGGATCTATATTTATGCTTTGTTGACTATACCAAGACTTTCGATCGGGTAAGACATGAAGAATTGATCAACCAACTAGAAAGACTCAATATTGACGGAAAAGATCTACAAATAATCAGAAATATGTATTGGGAACAAATAGCTGCAATGAGAATAAAAAACGATATAAGCTCTTTCAAAAACATCAAAAAAGGAGTCAGGCAAGGTTGTGTTTTGTCACCAGATCTGTTTTCACTTTACAGCGAAAACATCGTGAGAAACCTAGAGGAAGACCCTGGATTAAAGTTTGGAGGAAAAATCATAAACAACAATCGATACGCAGATGACACTGTACTAATTGCAGAAAATGAAAGGGACCTACAAAACCTTGTGAATATACTAGAAATAGAAAGCAAAGGTAAAGGGTTGGAATTAAACAGCAGGAAGACTGAAGTCATGGCGATCAGTAAAAGACATGAAATCCCCTCATGCAAAATAACACAAATGGCACAACCTTGAGAGGTTGATAAGTTTGAATACCTGGGAACCATCATTTCACCAGACGGCAGATGCACATCAGAAATAGCCGGCAGAATCGGTCAAGCCAAAACAACATTCAAGAAGATGGAAAGCATTCTTACCAACAATTGCCTATCAATTAACATCAGGAAGAGAGTTCTTGAATGTTATATAGAACCAATACTGTTGTACGGTTGCGAGGCGTGGACAGTCAGCAAGCAAAGCCAGAACAAGGCTGAGGCAGCCGAGATTTTGTTTCTAAGAAAATGTTGAGAGTTCCATGGACAGAAAAGAAAACAAACGAGACAGTCTTGATGGAGGAAGACACAAGTAGTCATTCATAACGATGATTAGGAAAAGGCAGGCAACATTCATAGGCCATTTTATGAGGAAAGAGGCATTGGAACACCTGGTCACAATGGGAAAGCTGGAGGGAAGGAGAGCACCAGGTAGACCCAGGGAGAAGATACTAGACGGACTTGCAGAGTGGCTGAAGACAAGGAGGGTGAAAGAGATGCTTGAGGCAACAACAGATAGAGACAGATGGAAGTGCATAATCGCCAACGCCATGCAGCAAGGCATCTGATGATGATGATGATGAGTTGACAATGATGTTCCCCTTTGTGTGTTGACTTTAACATATGTGATAAACCAATCCGTTCCAAGTGTGATACTGGTGCTGATATATCAGTCATTTCATCGCTGAATACTGAAATCTTAAACATCGCTCAGCAAAAAGGCATCGTTTTGTGGTCTAGGAGGCACGATTAGCTGCAGAGGACAGTTCATAACTCCAATTGATGTCCAGAGTGACTCGTTCAGATTCACATTTTTTGTGACTGATTCTGGCATTAGTGCTGCCAATCAAATAAGCCTTGTCCAGAGAGTAAACAACTTTCTGATCTTATCACTTGAAAAATTTGATGATAAGCCCATGATTGCATCCAGTCAAAATCCATTTAAAAGAGTATACCGAGGCTTACAGTGTGATAATGGCATGAAAGATCTCAATTCCACTTCTTGTTAAAGTAAAATCTTAACTTGAGAGGATAAAAGAAATCACTGCAGAAATCACAGGACCCACGGACTGGTTGCTGTGATAGTTGCTGATTTGAAAAAAATCTGGAATTGTTCTCACCTGCACCGACTTGAACAGACTGATACCACACTAGGGTCTGGAAGTCGCCAAATCTCCAACACCTATTGGAAGACCAGTGTCACCTGCCAACATCAGTACATCACAGTCTGAGCGAGTCTAGCTTCCAGACACAACCAACGGCGAATCAACAGCAACTACACCTGTCCAACCTACCTGTTCCCAACATATTGTTTAGATGCCTGCTAATTTTCAAGATACTTATCTAAATAAACTGTCATGTTACACTCTCCTCGGTTATTTTGAAAGACTTTAACGATTAAATGGCTCTTCTGCAATTGTCCACATAAAAGGGAAAGTAGAAATGGTACTTCATAAACAATTTAAACATTTTCTCACAGATCTTGTTGTTGAAGTTTTCCTTGTCAGTAGTGTGGAGGTTCTCAGTGAGCTTTCTGATCACTTTATCATTTTTTCAAATCAGTCCCTGTCTTACATTTTATAAAACGAATGGTATCAGTGACAGTGCTGAAGATAGTTTCCTCGAATGTTTTCCATTCTTCTCTATTTGGGATAATTTTTCCTTTAATTGTGTCTGCAGTTTTGTAGATGGACGATTTTCAATTTCCATGGAGTTTTTGTTTCCCAGCCTGCTTCGATTTTCCCAGCTAGCAAGATATTCATCCATGCATTTAATGTTTGGAGCTTGTAGATGGGGAAAGTACATTGGAGACCTATTTCACGTTGACAGAAAGGAGGAACACATCATAAAAAAGAACGCTGAAGGACCACCAGTAATGAAAGATGAAGTTAGAGGAGTTCTAATAATGATGAAACAGGGAAAAGCCCCAGGACCAGACAATATTACTGTAGAAATCATTGAGGACATAGAAGAATTAGATAGGAAAAAATAACAGTCCTAAATGAAATTTATACTCGAAAACTCCCTAAAGATATGTCAAAATCAATTTTCATCGTACTTCCAAAGAGAGCTGGAGCTATACAATGTGAACTCCATCGTACAATTAACTTGACGAGTATTGTGATAAAGATTCTATTAAGAATAATCATGATGAGTACAAGGAACAGAATCAGACCAGAAATAGCAGAAAGAACATTGTCCATTTGTTGATGGGAAAGGAACTATTGATACCATGTACATTCCAAGAACTCTCATAGAAAGATCAGTTGAGTTGATGTTTTTGATTCTATCAAGGCTTTTGATTTGGAAGACATGAAGAATTGATAAACCAACTGAAGAGACAATACTGATGGAAAAGTTCTAAGAATAATAAGGGATATGTATTGTGAACAAACAGCAGTGATGAGAGTAGAAAATGATACAAGCGTTTTGAAAGCATCAAAAGAGCGGTCAGGCAGGGATGTGTTCTATCATCAGATTTGTTTTCCCTGTACGTTGAAACCATCATAAGAAACCTAGAAGAATGCCCCGGGATGAAATTTGGAGGACAAATGTTAAACAATCTTCGTTACACAGAAGATACTATTCTGAATGATCAATGAAAAAGACGGCTACAAAATCTCCTGACTATAAGAGAAATAGAAAGGTAAAATAATGGACTGGAGATGAATAGTAAGAAAACTGATGTCATGGTAATCATTATAAAAAAACAAGAAATCCCCCATTTTTAATAACAGCAAATGGCACGACATTGAGACAAGTTGATAAATTTAAATATGTAGGAACAGTAATCTCACCAGATGGCAGATATGCATGAAAAATATCCAGCAGAATTGGCCAAGCCAAAACAGCTTTCAAGAAAATGAAAAGCGTTCTCACTACCCAAACCTTATCAGTTAATTTTAAGAAGAGGGTTCTTTCAGTGTTGAATAGAACTAATATGGTACGGATGTGAACTTGGACAATCAACAAGCAAAGTCAGATCAAGATTGAGGCAACTGAAATGTGGTTTCTAAAATGAATTTAAGAGCAAAAAAAAAACAAACAAAAAAACCCCCAAAACCCCAAACAAACCAAAAAATACCACAAACAAACAAACAAACAAACAAACAAACAAACAAACAAACAAACAAACAAACGACAGTCTTGAGAGAAACAATCAGATGAAGAACATTAATGAAGAAGATTACGAAAAGACACACAACATTTATAGGACATCTTATGACACAAGAAATTTAAGCACTTAGTCACAACAGGAAAGCTAGAAGGGAAAAAGAGCACCAGGTAGACCCAGGGAGAGAATAATAGGTAGTTTTGCAGCGTGAATCGAGTTGGAAAACGGACATATACTTGCAAAGAGAATAGATGCGTTTGGAAGGCGATGATAGCCAGTGCCATGTGGCATCACGGCACATAGTGATGATGATGAGTTTGTAGTTTGTTCAGAGGGATTCACGGCGCTCAGACAACTTCATGTGTGCTCCACCAAATCAGACAGCAACTATCTGACAGACTTCCTAAGCCTGCGTAAAACTTATGCACTGACAAGGTCTTGAAATGGGGACAGGAGAGAAGTGACCTAGGACACACCAAGCAGACACCAAAAGAATGTGGAAACATTACGATGGGCAGTGAACAGGCTACGTTTTACTGTTGCAGGCTGGGATTGAACTCGATATGCTATATGTTGAGTCCATGGTTCTATCAGCTAGCCTGCCTGCGTGACAGTCAGTAATAAGACCAACAGTCAACGTCTTTCATGTGCGCGTGACGTGTGCGTCTTTTTTTCTTTGCATGGCAGCATAAACTACCATGTGTCACTGCTTGGAACACACGTGGATCCACATTTCTTTATGTGTCTTTTCAGTGAATGATGGTGGTGGTGATGGTGAGCTCATGCTGAATACAAGTGACAGCAACAGTAGTCGACTGGTCCTGGGCTTTCTAATACAATGGTGTCCAAGGACGTTTGACCAATGGCATAATCCATTCCCACACGAGCGTTAATGTCTTCAAAAATGATACGCTTGTCTTTGTGATTGACTGTGGCGATGAGACGTTGAGCTTTTCAAGAATGGCTTCTTTGACATTACTTGGTTTGTCATTGTTGGGGCGTGAGCTCTGGTGATTGTAGTGAAACTGTCTTTTACAACGGCGTTAGGTTTCCAAGCGTCCTTGCACAAGCGGTGCATAAGGTGATTCTGACACCAGAATTTTTTTGTTTTACGTATCTGAATTTTTACAGTGCAACAAAACGTGTAGCTGAGCCTTCTCCGTCATCTTCAAACTTGGATTCGTCTGTATGTTTGGTCTTACTCAGCACAGCTCTGTGAATCTTGTAACAATCCCACATCAAGAATATCGCAGCTGTAGGCTACGCTGGTCTGCCACTTTTACCTCGTAGTGTTTGGACATGTCCTGCACCAACTGTTAGTGGTGTTGTCTTTCTTGTTACTACTTTTTGATCCACAAAGATGGATGACAGGCAGAAACAGCTATCGCCAGTCACATATGAAACAGGCTTCGTTTAGAATTTCTTTCAATACCCATGTCCCGACTTGAGGTGAACAGGGCCGTCCATGGAAAGGCTATTGTGTCGCTACGGGAGGAATTGAACACCACACCTGCCGCAGGTGTACAGTGGACGACCACCACTCCTCAACCACAGTCTTACCCAGACACTTCCAGCAACATTCTTTACCCATTCATCTAACCACGTCTCCGTTGTCATACTACCAAGTCTATTGAATAGATGTAACATACAGGTAAACAAAATCCAAAACAAGTGTGACTGTCCGTGTTCAAGCAAACAGGAACCAGAAAAAAAAAAACACGAAAGAAGAATACGAACGCGTACAACAGGTAAACAAATAGAAGAATGCGATCTTAACTGTAATCAACCAGTAGTCAAATTCATTATGCCAGACTGTTAATTAAAGACAGCAACAAGCGATGGATCATTTGTATCTTAAACGCCAGTATGACTTTTAAAGGAGTCGTCAGATTGAGGTTCTTTTCAGAATAACTGCATGTTTTATATGTTTTGTATATTTCTGCTGTTCGTATGTTGTTTCGTTTTTTTGTTTGTTTTTTTCTCATTCATTCATGAGCAAATGTCTTTGGTGACGGTGGTGAAGATGATTTATTTTATTGACGTGTTAGTTTCGTATATTGTCTTGTTTAATTATGAAGACGATAAATTTTAATGACAAATAAGATTTCTACAAAGTGGAAGAAAAATCTTTATGATAAATTCCAGTCTGTATTGGAGTAACTAAATATCCATTTGTGCTAAAGCTACGTTATGCCGCGGAAGAAAGCCATAAATCTTTGAACACCACCAGATACATTGTCGTCTGACCCCTGATAGTTATATGTAGCAAAACACACAGCTCTCGCATGACAGTGAGATCAAACTGTTGGTTTCGGCTGCTATTGTCTCTCCTTTGTGTGGAAAAATATTGATTGTGGCTGCAAACATTGTAATGGCAAAGATCTTAGGTTTGTTTTAAATTCTCGACGTAATTCTTAGCTGCTATACTCATGTGACTTTGACTTCACTGCGATATATATCTTTTACAATGCTTGGTTTTACATTGTCAACGTAATTCTTAGCTGAAAAACTCCTGTGACTTGAATTCTAGAAATCAAAGTCAGTTTCAACATTGCACAAATCTCAAACAATTCTAGAGAGACGCAGGTTTGCATATATCGTAGGTGACGAATTGTGTATCTTATTCACAGGGACTTCAACGATCAAAGACTGCTTTTAGGAGCCAGTGCACGTGTTAGTTGCATGTATTTTAATCAAAATGACATGTGATTAGTCTTTATATCGGAACTCAAAACAGATGTATGTGTGTGGGAGCATGTGGGTGTGCGTTGCATTCTTGCGTGTGTGCGTGTATGTGTGTGTGTGTGTGTGTGTGTGTGTGTGTGTGTGTGTGTGTGTGTGTGTGTGTGTGTGTGTGTGTGTGTGTGTGTGTGTGACAGGGAAGACCAACAGTACAAAAACACATTTTCAGCCCACAGACCTTTTTTTTCAAACTGTAGTAAACACCAAAGAAAATCAAATAAAACATAAAAAAATGAAAGAAAGAAAATGAAGTAAAAATGGCGATATGTTGTGTTAACAGCAAGTTGTGGTGATACCAATGACGTTTCCAAATCAAGACTCAAAGAGATATTGCATTTCAGAGAGCCACGTCATTCCATATTGAGCACACAGGTACTGGAGGTATGTAGTCTGATTCCTACAGCATGTACTTTTCGTTAAAATAATGTCCTGTTTGGGATTGTAATGTAGTGCCATATTCCAACTGTGACTGAAAAATCAAGACAAACATAGTTTCTGAATAGAGAAAAGTTTACTTGGGAACAGCTTACAGTGGTAGTAAACACTCAACGGAGGTATACGTTTGTTTATTTTTGTTACTCAGTCATTTATCGGTAAAGCTTCATTTAGTTGTGTCGGTGCAAGACAGTATGTTGTAGTTTTATGAAACAAATATTTGCTATCTGATTACAAAGATTTGCCTTTGTGAAATAAGTGGTTATGTAAAGAACATTTTCATGCCCGAAAGGGAGATGAAGACCACATAGGGGCGAAAGACAGGTCTTCCATTCTGTCTTGGTCTAGAGGCTGGACTGGACCTGGTTGGTATACGTTGTGTGGCTATGTCCTGGGGTTTGTCATCTCCCCACCTTGCCATTCGGTCTGTAAACAAGGTAACTGTTGACTGGGTTTGAACGGGTCATGCATCACATGGACAGCCCCACCCCCCTTTAATTGACGAAATGACTGTCGATTTGTGTCGGGAGCTTAGGAGGTGAGTGTCCCGAGAGAGGCGAGGCATTGGTACTCCGGGTCCCATCCACACTCTTGTGGTGTTTCTTGTTAACTTGCTATCTGAATCCAAAACAAGTGTGACTGCCCGCGCCCAAGCAAACAGGAACCAGAAGAACAAGAAAACCAATGTAAGCGCGTATCCAACAAAATAAGACAAAACAAGCGCAAACTTTCGGCCAATCGGCCTTTGTCAAGCGCGAACGCACGGTCACAAACAGATCACAAACACCAGACAATGGATAATAAAAACAGGACCCTTTGATTGTCTACAAGAGAGACACAAATCTCCGCGACTTGCTGGTGCACTCAAATCTCAGCAAAACAGTCAGCCAACCTCCAGGAAACTCTCCATGTAACAAACCTAAATGCAAGACTTGTCCTTTCTTGTGCACAGCCACCACAGTCAAAGGCCCCAAATCTCATATGAGAATTACAAAACATTTCAACTGTCAAACTTATAACATTGTCTACTTGATCAGCTGCTCTAAATGTTCCAACTGTATATTGGTGAAACTGGACGCACCCTTGATACACGTTTCAAAGAACACTTGGCTGATATCCGTCATCAAAGGGATAAAACTATCCCCAATCACTTCAACCAATCAGACCACTCAATCAATGACATCCGAGTGAAAGGTCTGTGGCTTCTATACAACAACAGCACCATAGACAGGAAAGACAGAGAATCCCATCTCATAAATAAACTTGGAACACGCAAACCATATGGTCTTAATGACAAACCATAAGTAATCCATTGTGCAACAGAATTCAGACATGCCGTTTCATGTTTCTTCCTGTTCCCAGGCCTACCAGATTCACGGCACTGGGCACAATCTACTCCCTTACCTCTTGCTCTTGCCCTGTGCCTTCTTCAGAACAGGGCTATACCGATATAGCATGGCCACTTCTCAAAATTGCAGAACTCATCTCACTTCCCTTTTGACATCATAGTTGCCTCCCCTCTCCTCACTTCTTACTACTGCTCATGAAGACATGGGCATTCCATTTGGTCCCCTTCTTACCCACTGGACGAGGCGGCAGGGAAGTTTTTAGTCCTGTTTTTATTATCCATTGTTTGATGTTTGTGATCTGTTTGTGACCGTGCGTTCGCGCTTGACAAAGGCCGAAAGTTAGCGCTTGTTTTGTCTTGTTTTGTTGGATACGCGCTTACATTGGTTTTCTTGTTCTTCTGGTTGCTATCTGAATACAAAGACTTACCTTTGTGAAATAGTTGGTTATGTAAAGAAAAACATTCATGCATTGTACTTTGATAATGCTACTGTACACAGTGTATTTCTTACACATGTTGTTTTATCAGGTCAATATTTTGCTGCTGGCCTGATAGTATATTGAACTGGAAAGTGTAATAGCAAACGTATCCCATGTCAATCACTTTGAGTTAAATAAGTTTGTGAAGTCTCTGACTTTCTACCTGAATGATTAAATATTGATACTGCCATAACATGTTATATGTAATTAATCTACCAGAGCCTAATAGACAAGCCTGGTGTGATAACAGCACATTAACATGCAACATTTAGGAGATCGCTGCAAATATAAAGAAAACAAGTATACAAACCATACAAAATATCGTAGTTCGGTGATGATCAGATGCACGAAACAAGAGTAACTTACAATCTGAAGTCAGTGGCGATTAGCTACAAGGGAAATTCTTCTGAGAATTTTCTTCATCCTTCCAAACTCTCCCGAGTCTCCATGCTTTTCTAAACTCCTTTGAAGTCAGTTTTGTCCGTATTTGTGCAGTGAAGAATAGGTAGGTGTTGTTGCCCTGTGGTAAACATTTGTAGGCCTATAGAGGAATTCCCTACAGGAATCAAAGAACAAAAGTGAAAGGTGCCTGCTTATCACAGTGTGTCTTTTTGCACATGAAAGTGAATTTGCTTCACATTCCTTTTTTTTCCACTTCATACACGTTACCCCCTCAATACAAAATGTGCTCTAAACTTGTGACATTATGCTCTGATTCAAAATTCAGTATATTTTGTCATATTACCAGAGATAGCGTTACCAGTCTTGTGCTGAGTAAGCTCTTCAACTTGATTTACTGAGTCACTGCCACTACTCGTATCTGGAGACTCTTTCACAATGACAAACAAATTATGTAGTTTCAGTTCTGACCAAATGAGTTGGCACTTTAGCCAAGGCTCTAAAAATCCTACTTTTAGAATCAGCAAAGTCACTTTTTCAACACACACACCTTCTGTCTCACTTCGCGCATGTTTCCGCGCATTGTTTGAACGTTTTCCATTACATTTTACATCAGAAGGTATTGTGATCACAAACAGTAATGGTTCACATCACCACTTTCACAATCCTGCTTTCTATTTATTCAAATCGAACAGAAACAACAGCCATGTGAGGCAGTCATTTGCAAATATACTGCTTGCGTGCTGATAGCAGCTTATTGCACTACACAAGGCGAAATCAAGTCATGTCCAGCAAATGAATGACTAGATGTTTCCTTTTTTTATGGAAATCTCATTTACTTGTTTCCACACCTACGTTAGACAAGTCCAGCTTACAAAAAAATTGTTGCCTAAAACCAAAAAATCTAACTGTGTCAAAACAAATACTCTCTTGTGGTTTTGCGAAACTCATAGAAAATATTTCTTCTAAACAACTGGCTAGGACTTACTACCTACTTTCTTACAGGCAATGTTTTCCCATCTGGTGGTCCTGATGCAGCATCTAATGAGGTTGTCTGTCAGAGCACACTTGTATCGCGTTACAGACCTCTCCTGGTAATGTTGAATGGATGCTGTATACCTGACAGGTAAGATCTTGGAAAATGAACCTACCAGGTTATAGTGAGACGGTCATCCCCAACCAAGCAGGTCTCAAGAGGCAGATGGCCTTCAGATATTGAGGTTAGCAACACAACAAAACTAGGCAATAGTGAACAATAATAATAATAATAATAATAATAATGTTTATTTGTATAGCGCATATTCCATATAAAAACATGCTCACCAGCGCTTTACATTTCGCAAGAAAGGCAAAAGGTGATAAAAAATGTTCACAATTACATACACAATAAGATAACAACAAACATTAAAGCTATACAAGTAAGAAGACACATAAGAAACCACAGAATATTAAAATTTAAACACTGACTTATGTAATGAAGAAAGATTAACAGATTTTTCATATGAATAAAGAGGCATACTGTGTTTATATATTGCTGCGTGTGTGTGCTTGCGTACGTGTGTGTGTGCGTGCGTGTGCGTTGCTGTGCGCGTGTGTTTGTAAGAATGTGTGTGTGTGTGTGTGTGTGTGTGTGTGGAGAGAGAGAGAGAGTGTGTGTGTGTGTGTGTGTGTGTGTGTGCGTGTGCTATGTTTGCATGCGTGTGTGTGTGTTTATGCATGCAATAGTTGTACATAAAATTATAATCAATATTTTGAATGAAGATAAAAACAGAAAAATTCTAATCCATATACAGGAAAAACATTACAACTTCAGTATTACAGCATTAATACCTTGACAATCAAAATTCCTCACAAATTATGAACTATTCGCATATCATACATCACAATTTACATACAAACAAAGATTTGAAAAAGTTTCTTAAAGTATTTCAGTCTCTTTCCCACTCAATTTCTCCCCTATCCCTTCCTCAGCTGTACACATACAGTGATACACACACATGCTCACTCAAGCACACACACACACACACACACACACACACACACACACACACACACACACACACACACACACACACACACACACACACACACACACACATACACACATGCACGCACACACACACCTTGCTCTATAGGCCCTTATACAAAATACTGTTATACAGGCAGGAGAGATTAGTCTGATGACAGACTTGCAAACTAAGGCTCTTCAGGTTAGATGAGTTTGAAAGAGGTGGGTTTTCAGGTGCCGTTTGAAGGTTGAGAAACACTTAGTTTTTCTGAGAGACAGTGGTAGAGAGTTCCATACATTTGGGCCAAAGACAGAGAAAGATTTTTTACCAAAGGTGTCTAGAGAGAAGCGAGGAACAGTCAACAGTGAGGTGTCAGAAGAGCGGAGCGTTCGAGAAGGTTTGTAACCCTGCAGGAGGTTGGCAAGATAGGATGGCATGTTCTCGTGATAGATACACTGAAAGCAGAGACAGGCAACTTTATATTGAATCCTAGCCTTTACCGGGAGCCAATGAAGTGTTCTAAGCAGAGATTTTGCACTCTCACGCCTGGGCTTGCGGAGAACAAGGCGAGCCGCGTAGTTCTGTATGCGCTGAAGTTTAGATAGTTGATTGTCATGGAGACCTGCGAATAGAGAGTTACAATAGTCCAGTCTAGATAGTATGAAAGAAACAGCAAGCTTGTTGGTAGCATCAGTGGAAAGGAAGGAGCGAATCTTACCAATTCTGCGTAGCTGATAGTACAGAGTACGGCACAACTGTTTGACATGGGCTTCCATAGACAGTGTTTCATCCAGATAGAAGCCATGAAGTCCACGTTCTTGCTATGTGACACACGGCCAGTGTATTTTACTATTAATGACACAAAAGTGACACAAAGAAAGAATGACACAAAGAAAGAATGACACAAAGAGGTATGGTCACAACTACGAAATACTCTGATGAAGCCACGAGGCGCATAGTGACGGCCTAATGCCTTGACCTGTGCTCAAAGAGTATGTCTTATGAAACTGAGCTTAGGGTGGGGTAACCCCTATAGGAAACCTAGAGAGCTATTGTCAGGGGTATTAGGTCTTCAGGTGCCTTACAACAAAGCATGGCACCATGCAATAGAACACAAATATCTGCATGCGCCTGCAGCAGGAGGACCAAGCAACTGAACGTATAATACAGCGGTGTCACCTCAAGGTAGAGAAACAGGATACATGGCCAACTGTGGCACATAGTAGATGGAAAAGATGGCCACATCATCAGATTTTATTTGATTTATTTAGACAGCAAACAAAAAAAGAAGAAGAAAGCAGGCCACACGTCTTCAAAATTTAGACACATGGTCTTGTCACTTAATGTTGTGGATCTTGTTTACATATCTTTAGTGGAAACAGTTCTAGTTGATGATTATGGCGTCAGTTGGTAGTCCTGATCTCACAGCAGTTCAGCAGGGTAATCAGGACTACTTCTTTGCACACAGCAATCTTTGTGGCCAGCCTGGCGCCTTGGTCTTGCAATGACATCTTGGTCAGCTTTCTGGTAAGGACTTTCATGTGCTGCACAGGAGGGATATCCCACACTGATTAATGCATGAGGTCTTGTAAATGTATTGATCGTAACGTCCTTAAAATGTCATGGAACCTTTTCCTTCTATTGTATAGACTAGTACAGTGATGTTTGCTTATCCACAAGCATTTCGCTTACATTGTTGTAGCTATTTGTGGGAATATGTCAACTCCTGGTGCCTTCCCAAGCGTGGTTGTCTTCAGCGTTTGGGTAATGTCGGCTCTGCCAGACATTCCTTTATCGGCAGTTGGGAAAGAATCTTAATGGCATCATCAGATTTTGTTGACTCCATGTTTAGCAGTGTGTTAAAATACATAAGCCAGTATGATAAATTGTCACCTTTCTCTATCAGTAGAATGGAGTTATACAGAGGTATGTATGACTTTTGGTCAGTATACTGCATGGAAGCCATCATGGAAACATTTCATGTCACTGGCATCAGCTACAGCGTGGAGTTCTGAAGCTTTCACGTTATATTAATGGTTCTTCAGGCATTGCAGATTTCATTGAATATGTTGCTTTGTTTAAATAGACGTCACGTTTCAAAATGAATACCGAAACAACCGCCATATTCATACAGGTATTACATCTGTTTTATGTCACACACTGCTAGACATAGCTTTCCAAAACAGGCACCAAGAGCTGATAAAATAAGTTGTTCTTAACATGAGCGC
>JAPXFY010000015.1:79997338-80019838 GCA_030674185.1 Monoplex corrugatus
TCAGAACTTTCTGAAAAACTGTTGTTCACACACATTTGTCAGAAAGTGCTGATTTTAGGCATTTTTCTGTATAAGTCACGTTAGCCTCAGTATATTCCCCAATGGTTCACATCATTTATTAAAAAGTGGCAGAAATCCGCCCATAAACATCTGAGAAAATTTTGTGCTCATGTTTGTGTCAGACAGACAGATCAAGGGACAGACAAAAAGACACACACCACACACACACACACACACACACACACACACACACACACACACACACACACACACACTCTCACACACACACACATACACACACACACACACACACATACACACACACACACACACACACACACACATACACACACACACACACACACACACACACATAAGTACACGCACTTCCTGATGTTAATTAATAGGCATTTATCGGTAAGAACGCTTTTCATCTTCTTACATTCTTCCCCTGCTCTTATATTCAAGAAAGTCACTGATGTCCACGCTTATAAAGATCCACTGATGTCCATATTTTGTACAGACCCACTAATGACCACACTTTGTAAGACCCACTGATGTCCATGTTTTGTACAGACTCACTAATGACCACACTTTGTACAGACCCATTAATGACCACACTTTGTACAGACCCACTGATGTCCATATTTTGTACAGACTCACTAATGACCACATTTTGTACAGACCCACTAATGACCACACTTTGTACAGACCCATTAATGACCACACTTTGTAGAGACCCACTAATGACCACATTTTGTACAGACTCACTAATGACCACACTTTGTACAAACCCACTAATGACAACTTTGTACAGACCCACTAATGACCACACTTTGTACAGACCCATTATGACCACACTTTGTACACTCACTAATGACCACACTTTGTACAGACCCACTAATGACCACACTTTATACAGACCCACTAATGATCACACTTTGTACAGACCCCCTAATGTCAAGACTTTGTACAGACCCCCACTAATGACCGCACTTTGTAATGACCCACTAATGACCACACTTTGTACAGACCCAGTCCACACTTTGTACAGACCCACTAATGACAACACTTTATACAGACCCACTAATGACCACACTTTGTGCAGACCCACTCATGACCACACTTTGTACAGACCCATAATGACAACACTTTATACAGACCCACTAATGACAACACTTTGTACAGACCCACTAATGACCACACTTTGTACAGACCCACTAATGACCACACTTTGTACAGACCCACTAATGACCACACTTTGTACAGACCCACTAATGACCGCATTTTGTAATGACCCACTAATGACAACACTTTGCACAGACCAACTAATGACCACACTTTGTACAGACTCACTAAAGACCACACTTTGTACAGACCCACTAATGACCACACTTTGTACAGACCCACTAATGACCACACTTTGTACAGACCCACTAATGACCAAACTTTGTACAGACCCACTTATGACCACACTTTGTACAGACCCACTTATGACCACACTTTGTACAGACCCACTAATGACCAAACTTTGTAGAGAGTCAGTAATGACCACACTTTGTACAGACCAAGCAATGGCCAAACTTTGTACAGACCCACTAATGACCACACTTTGTACAGACCAAGCAATGACCACACTTTGTACAGACCCACTAATGACCACACTTTATACAGACCCACTAATGACCACACTTTGTACAGACCCACTGATGTCCACACTTTGTACTGACCCACTAATGACCACACTTTGTACTGACCCACTAATGACCACACTTTGTGCGGACCCACTCATGACCACACTTTGTACAGACCCACTAATGACCACATTTTGTATAGACCCACTAATGACCACATTTTGTATAGACCCACTAATGACCACATTTTGTACAGACCCACTAATGACCACATTTTGTATAGACCCACTAATGACCACACTTTGTGCGGACCCACTCATGACCACACTTTGTACAGACCCACTAATGACCACACTTTGTACAGACCCACTAATGACCACACTTTGTGCGGACCCACTCATGACCACACTTTGTACAGACCCACTAATGACCACATTTTGTATAGACCCACTAATGACCACACTTTGTACAGACCCAGTAATGACCACACTTTGTACAGACCCACTAATGACCACACTTTGTACAGACCCACTGATGTCCACACTTTGTACAGACCCAGTAATGACCACACTTTGTACAGACCCAGTAATGACCACACTTTATACAGACCCACTAATGACCACACTTTGTACAGACCCACTGATGTCCACACTTTGTACAGACCCACTAATGACCACACTTTGTGCGGACCCACTCATGACCACACTTTGTACAGACCCACTAATGACCACACTTTGTACAGACCCAGTAATGACCACACTTTGTACAGACTCAGTAATGACTACACTTTGTACAGACTAAGCAATGACCAAACTTTGTAGAGACCAAGTAATGACCAAACTTTGTACAGACCAAGTAATGACCAAACTTTGTACAGACCAAGTAATGACCAAACTTTGTACAGATCAAGTAATGACCAACCTTTGTACAGACCAAGTAATGACCAAACTTTGTACAGACCAAGTAATGACCAAACTTTGTACAGACCAAGTAATGACCAAACTTTGTACAGACCAAGTAATGACCACACTTTGTACAGACCAAGTAATGACTAAACTTTGTAGAGACCAAGTAATGACCAAACTTTGTACAGACCAAGTAATGTCCAAACTTTGTACAGACCAAGTAATGACCAAACTTTGTACAGACCAAGTAATGACCAAACTTTGTACAGACCAAGTAATGACTAAACTTTGTACAGACCAAGTAATGTCCAAACTTTGTACAGACCAAGTAATGTCCAAACTTTGTACAGACCAAGTAATGTCCAAACTTTGTACAGACCAAGTAATGACCAAACTTTGTACAGACCAAGTAATGACCAAACTTTGTACAGACCAAGTAATGACCAAACTTTGTACAGACCAAGTAATGACCAAACTTTGTACAGACCAAGTAATGTCCAAACTTTGTAGAGACTAAGTAATGACCAAACTTTGTACAGACCAAGTAATGTCCAAACTTTGTACAGACCAAGTAATGACCACACTTTGCAGTGATGTCCACAATTTGTAATGACCCACTAATGACCACACTTTGTACAGACCCGGTAATGTCCACACTTTGTACAGACCCACTAATGACCACACTTTGTACAGACCCACTAATGTCCACACTTTGTACAGACCCACTAATGACCAAACATTCAAGAGACTCATTAACAAACAAACATCCAAGATATTTCTATTCAGTGATTTAAACATTATGGATAAATCACTGAATTGCCCATTTAAACAAATCATGGCCTTAATACTGCCTGTGACATAAGGTTGTAAACAAACAGTCCATTAACAGCTGAAAAATGTCTGCTGACAATTTTTGTTTACACACACACACACACACATACACACACACACACACACACACACACACACACACACACACACACACACACACACACACACACACACACACACACACACACACACACACACACACACACACACTTTCCTACAAATCTGTCTCTTTCCATCTTTCACAAATGCCGTTAGTCTTTATCAGCATCATGTCTCACCGATTAATCACTTTGTTTCTTTTTCAGTACTGTTAGTTATAGAAAGATGTATAGATTAACAGCAACAAATTTGGAAAATAGTTTTTAGCTAATAACTTCTACGGTTAGAATGTAAAATACCATTGTCTTTATCATTGCTGACATTTTTAGGCATGTTTTACATGTACATATGTATGACCTTGACCTTTGAAATATCGTTGAATCAAAAGATACAATGTCAGCAAACACATATTTCGTTCTGATAAAGCCATTTAGCATATTTTTCACAATAAACTCAAAGCATCCTTTGTGTCCTTAAACTCATTTGTTTTACCATTTGCGTTTGACTGAAACTTTAAAACTGAAGGCTGAACAATTACAAAACGTCGGGTTTAATGCGTTAACATTTTCAAGTCACTGCTGAAAAAGATAAGAGTTTGCAGTCTGTGTCAAGTGCAGTTTTTACCACACAATGTGTGGATGACAGAACTGCTAAAGGGGAAAAGAAAAAAAAAGAAACTTTCACAGTTGAAACGAGTGAAAAACAAATTATGGATGGTGTTCCAACTTTAAGACATTCCAGATGTCAAAGTGCAGATAAGCATGTCTTGTGTTTGTTGATATCGATAGCTGTAGGGAATATTTCTATCGTGTCTGCCAATACTACTACATATCAACTCGATATTGAGGACTTAAAAGTCAGCTATATTGCTGGAACACTAAATGTCAGTGACATGTGTCCAGGTGTAGATGTTTTTCATAACAAACAAACATTACAGTCATACAGAAAAATGTGTTGTCCTGTGATAAGTCTGAGTTGTCAGACTTTACAACACATCAGGGAATGGTGTACGGAGTGTGTGGTCAGTCTACTCTATATTGTCTTGTTCATTTTGAAGTACCACAGAATATGTTTGTACGTGCTCACCTTCAAAGGTTGGAATATTGGTGTGATTCAAACTCATGGTCAACAAAGTTATATCCATCTGATTATTACAGAATGGAATGCAGTCATCATTCACTCCAAGAATACATCATTGATTCATTTACAAACCACATGCATTTTATCCATAAAAACGTTCCAGCAGTTAAACTTACAATCAAAACAATTACAGATTTTGAGTTTATCTTAAGACATACATCATCACATTCTGGATATTTCATATTACCTAGCTGGTTTGACTACAACAAAGATACTATACATGTTTTGGAAGTACTGAGAGCTCCGCCTGGATATATGATTATGCTCAGCTTCCAGAAAAAGTGTATTAGGAAGTATCGGCGTTGTCCGTGCATAAGACTAACCTACAACGAATCACGAAGTGATCATCAAACAATAACACGTGTGTGTGGTGAAGATTACACAGCACCAATAGTCTTCCTACATCTTGTCTTTACATTCATGTTCGTCTTTCACCAAAAGCGGAAGACTGTTTACTCAGACAAAATATTGTCTTTTCTTTTCATTCTGAAATGGATCAACCCCAACAGCTACCTAGTGGTATATATAACTGTTCTGTAGATCACTATTCCAGTTTTCAGCATCATCTGCATTGTAACTTGAGAAAGGAATGTCATGATGGACAAGATGAAAGTGGACACTGTTTCTTCAGTAGTCCTGGTTGTCAGGGTTTGGTGGCTTCACGGAATAAGTGTTTTAAAATATTAAGCTATCAGCTTTTTCATTTTATCCAGCATTACAATTTGCATGTGCAAAGACTGGTGGAAAGTTGGCTTCTCTAAAAACAAGACAAGAACAAAACGATTTTATTCACATGTTTAACAATGTTGACCGTTTTTTCCGTAGTTATTGGTTATATCTCAGGCTGGGACTCTGTACCATTTATGTACAGCAAGTTTCGTAAATGGTCTGACAATACATTGATCTACACTATGAGTTATTTCATACTAACTTACCCATATCGTCCTTTAAGAGTCCTTTGGGCTGGTGAAATTCGGAGAATGTTGTTTGTGGATAGTTTTAAAGTGAGAGATGTACATTCACGAGCTTTTGTATGTGAAACAAAATCACGATCTGAAAACACAATTCCTGTTCAGTCTGTTAAAATGACTGACCTAAGCTTACCTCTATCCATCTTCACACAAACTCAGCAAATCTTGTTTGTATGCTTAGACGGTCACATAACTCACCCATTTTTGACAGGTCAGAGTCACTGTAGGCTGATGACAGAGTTATTGAATGTAAATAGTTACAATAACAGTACAGTGTTCTACCCTGAAAACTATTCTTCATATACTATCAGAATGTTTACATGTGATGATGACATAACAACTGTCCCTTATTCTCTGGTTTGTAACTTTAAAATGACTGTGCAGATAAAGTGATGAGTCATTCTGTGAACATCCTTTATGCAGTGGATTTCTATGTCCCAGTGGTCAATGCATTTCAAACAGCCAACGTTGTAATGGACATTCAGGCTGTTTGGACGATTCTGATGAAATCAAATGTCATGAATATTTGTTTCTTCACAAAGAAGCAGACATATCTCAAGGACTTGTTATCAGTCTGGATGGCACAGGTTACTTCACTCAGCTAGCAATGGAATATAACGAGTCTTGTCCCGACACTCATTACCGTTGTACAGCTGATTCCTTCTACTGTCTCCCTGTGTACACTCGCTGCAATGGATTATCTGATTGTACTTATGGGGAGGATGAACAGGGCTGTGAGACAGTGACGTGTTTGGGCTTCTACCAGTGTCGTAGTACAAAAGTCTGTGTGCATGGAGATCACCTGTGTGATGGCTGGGGCCAATGTCCACAGCGAGATGATGAATGGATGTGTACAGTGAACATGACTGTTCTGAAGTATGTCAATGTCAAGGTCATTTATTCCTGTGTCATCAACCTTTCATTGCGGGCCCCTTCCCCCAGCTTCGCTATTTAAACGCCAGATACTCATTAATGACATTAAATAATTTCACTATGAATCTGTATCTTATTCACTTGGATCTCTCACATTGTTCAATAGTAAACATAACAAAGATGAAACTTCCAAATTTGCAAATTCTTGATCTTGCCAACAACCAATTGAAAATCATCTATATGAACGTATTTCTAGACCTACCGAATTTAAGGATTTTAATTCTGTCAAATAATCCCCTATTGACTGTGACAAGCGAGCCATTTAATGTATACTTTGCATTGAGAAAATTACAACTTGCAGAAACACACTTAGAAACATTTAATGATGAATTGTCCTTGTACTTACCTCAAATAAAACACCTCAACATATCTTTTTCTGCTATTTCATGCATTGCACCTTCAGGCTTTGAAAGAATACCACAGCTGACTGATTTAGACATCAGGGGAAATCCAGTCAAATATGTCCATTTCAATTCATTCATAGGCTTAAATTATTTGCAAACTTTAATGTCATCAAACTATAGGCTTTGCTGTGAGAAGTTACTCCCTAAACTGTCCAGCAGAATAAAGTGTTTTGCACCTAAATCTATGCTTTCTTCGTGTACAGAATTGCTACCAACTGATGTGCATAGAGTTGTATTTTGGTTCATTAGTATATCTGCAGTTTTCGGAAATTTAATTTGTATCATGTTTTCATACAGGATTGAAAAAATGTTGTCATCCACTTTTATCACAATTCTTGTCAATTTCCAGTTTGCTAATGTGTTTATGGGAATTCATGTTGTCCTTGTTACACTGCACAACGACGTATTCCGTGGAAAATACATGTATTTTGAAAAAACTGGACCAACAGTGTAACCTGCTATTTGAGTGGATTTCTTTTCCTTCTCTCCAGTGAGGTGTCAGTACTTATTATCTGGTTCACCACACTGGACCATATCATCATGCTTTATTTTCCTGTAAGCAGGTGGAGGCTGAATAAACGTTCAGCTGCTGTAGTCTGTGTAGTGACGTGGATCGTTGGAATAGTAATATCTGCCACACCTTTTCTTCCAGGACTGTCACACTGGGGTCTTGATGACCAGTCTGGATTATGTCGTTTGGCTCTTTTTGATTGCTACAGTTGTAATAAACAGTTCAGATGGTTTAAAGTAATTGTTGCAATGAATTGTATATTGCTTTTGGTAGTTCCACCTGCTCAGGTTACCATCTCAAAACGCATATCAAACTTCCCAATTTTAGTTGATGCTACCAAAAAGTCAGTCTATTTTTCAGTGCTTCTGATGGTAAAAGTGACCATGATATGTGCTGTTTGCTGGCTATTATTGGGCCTGGTCATGGTCAAGGATTCAGGTAGTGTTACTGCACCAGGCGAGTTCTATGTAGTCATAGTTGTATTCATGTTACCACTTCATGCTGCACTTAACCCAATCCTGTACATGTGGAATGTTGCAACACAGCATCAAAAGCAAGTTCAAGAAGAAAAAGTATTACAAATGCTGAAATTACGACTTCAACAGTCAGTGAAAACATAAACAACACGAAACAAAGCAAAACAAAACTGCCAAGTGAGGCTCATATGTATGACATAAAAGACAATAAATATACGAGGAAGTCCGAAAAATAAGGTACACACATCAACTAATGAAACACGTTTATTACCATAAATAAAACATCGTGCATAGATTACCAGCAGTGGTTTTTTTTTCTTGGTAGAAGAAACTGAGATTGGTTTATTTGCTCTGTTGCACAAACGCATACGTACCCAACTCGTAGAACGTGGCATCAAATAAACAGAGCCACCCATGCACGCCTGCAACAGTAGGTCATTCGTGTTAAGCTGCATCCAAGACAAATAGTACTTAAGTTGGCTAAACAGATGATAATCTGAAAGAGCTAAGTTAAGACTCTGTGGCAGATAGGGTTAGACATCCTAACTATATCGCTGATACCATTGTTTTGTCAGCTTGGCCATGTGGGGTGGCGTTGTCATTCAGCAGGATTACCCCTTGTCCCCCGTACTTGTGATTACACTACACACATCTGTATTTAAGTTATCAGGATTGTGACTTCTGTATAGTCGGTGATATGCTCGATTCTTGCATTATATTTTGCCAGGAAATTGTCATGTTTGGCTTACTAGGTTTTGTGTTCTATTCATTGGAAGCACTGAGTCATGGCTTCATTGTTTATTTTGTAGTGTAGGCGGGTTGTAATATGTGGCGTTCACTTTATGAACACAATTTACGAAAGTTTAGGGGAAGTGGACTGCTCTCTTAATTTGTAGCATTTTCTCATGTGAACATTGAAGGATAGGATGCCTCTGGGACCTCACCAGACAAAATAGACGTTGATTGTAATCGGATTATTTGACATACTCCAGCCTAAGGAGAAGAGTAGAGAACAAGGTCAGTTGTTCTACATGATGCTTATCAACCTCACCAAGGCCTTTGACTTTGTCAGCAGGGGTGGTGGTAGGACTATCTGATCTCCTCAGGTGGAGATGTCCCCCAATTCTTCGTTGCATGGAGTCTCATTCCACGATGACATGTAGGGAACAGTTATAATGATAGATACTCCTCAGACTCTTTCCCCATCAGCAGTGGAGTCAGGCAAGTCTGTGTACTAGCGCTGATCCTCTTCAGGATCTTCTTTTCCTTCCTCCTGTCGTATTCCTTTGATTTATCCACTGACGGCGTCTGTCTGTATACCAGGTCTGATGGGATGTCGCTCAACCTGGCATGATTGCACTCGAAGATCAACTTCATAACGGTTCCCATCAGGGAGGTGCTCTTTGTCGATGTTGTAGCCCTCGTGAACAATACCAAGGACGCCCTCCAGATTAGGTGACCATTTTGCTGACGCATGCAAGCAGTTTTGGTTCATTATCAGCCTAAAGAATACAAACGTCAGCACACAAGATGTCACTATTTCTCCTTCCATCACCATCAACAGCGTCATTTTTGAAGCCGTAGACAGCTTTACCTACCAAAAGTCCACCATCATCAACATCCTCTCTCTCGATGTTAAACTGAACCCCGTAGCTTGGGAAGGCAAACTCCACCATGGTGAGACTAACAAAGAGGGTTTGGGGAAAACAAAGCACAGACATAACACATCCAGACCCGAGGGTATCAGGCCTCTGTCCCCAGAACCTTACAGTATGGAAGCAAACCCTGAACAACCTCCATGAGGCAAGAACGTTGACTCAACTCGTTCCATATGCAGTGCCTCAAACGCGTCCTTGGAATCATCTAGCTGACCTAAACCCACACCAAGGCATCCTGGAGCGCCCCAAGATCCCCAGTATGTTTTCCCTGTTGAGTCAACGATGCCGATGATGGTTGGAGCATGTTTTTCTCATGGGAGATGGCAGGCTGCCAAAGAACTCGTAAACGGACAATTAATCCAGGGCACCAGTAGAATCGGCCGCCCCTCACTCCATTTCAAGCACTGTGCAAATACGCCTTCAAACCCCAAACGAAAAACAAAACATCGTACTCATCAATGCTTATGTGCACACAGGATCCTGTACCTGAAAAACAATGTGAAACATCCTAGAAGAAATTGAAGATGAACTAGGAGACATTACTGTGGTATGTGGCAATCTCAATGCAAGATCTGCAATGTGGGATCAGAACGGAACTAACGCCCAGGGACATGCTCTGGAAGAGATGCTGTGCAATATCGAGTTCAGCCCACTCACAACAACATCGCCAACCCATATGGGTGCAAGACAAGGAGACACAGACAGCACCATTGATATAGCACTCATCTCCCCTAAACTAACATCACTAATGAGTGCACAGACACAGACAGCACCATTGATACAGCACTCATCTCCCCTAAACTAACATCACTAATGAGTGCACAGACACAGACAGCACCATTGATACAGCACTCATCTCTCCTAAACTAACACCACTAATGAGTGCACAAACAGCACCATTGATACAGCACTCATCTCTCCTAAATTAACACCACTGAGTGCACAGACAACACCATTGATACAGCACTCATCTCTCCTAAACTAACATCACTAATGAGTGCACAGACAACACCATTGATACAGCACTCATCTCTCCTAAACTAACATCACTAATGAGTGCACAGACAACACCATTGATACAGCACTCATCTCTCCTAAACTAACATCACTAATGAGTGCACAGACACAGACAGCACCATTGATACAGCACTCATCTCTCCTAAACTAACATCACTAATGAGTGCACAGACAACGCCATTGATATAGCACTCATCTCTCCTAAACTAACATCACTAATGAGTGCACAGACACAGACAGCACAATTGATACAGCACTCATCTCTCCTAAACTAACATCACTAATGAGTGCACAGATAACACCATTGATACAGCACTCATCTCTCCTAAACTAACATCACTAATGAGTGCACAGACACAGACAGCACCATTGATACAGCACTCATCTCTCCTAAACTAACATCACTAATGAGTGCACAGACAACGCCATTGATATAGCACTCATCTCTCCTAAACTAACATCACTAAGGAGTGCACAGACACAGACAGCACCATTGATACAGCACTCATCTCTCCTAAACTAACATCACTGATGAGTGCACAGACACAGACAGCACCATTGATACAGCACTCATCTCTCCTAAACTAACATCACTAATGAGTGCACAGACACAGACAGCACCATTGATACAGCACTCATCTCTCCTAAACTAGCATCACTAATGAGTGCACAGACAGCACCATTGATAGAGCACTCATCTCTCCTAAACTAACATCACTAATGAGTGCACAGACACAGACAGCACCATTGATACAGCACTCATCTCCTAAATTAACATCACTAATGAGTGCACAGACAGCACCATTGATATAGCACTCATCTCTCCTAAATTAACACCACTAATGAGTGCACAGACAGCACCATTGATACAGCACTCATCTCTCCTAAATTAACACCACTAATGAGTGCACAGACACAGACAGCACCATTGATACAGCACTCATCTCTCCTAAACTAACATCACTAATGAGTGCACAGACACAGACAGCACCATTGATACAGCACTCATCTCTCCTAAACTAACATCACTAATGAGTGCACAGACAGCACCATTGATATAGCACTCATCTCCCCTAAACTAACATCACTAATGAGTGCAGAGACACAGACAGCACCATTGATAGAGCACTCATCTCTCCTAAATTAACACCACTAATGAGTGCACAGACACTGAACACACATGGCAGCGACCACCTTCCAGTGGTTTTCAGTATAAGGAAACATGTATCACCTAGAAACTCTGTATGTCAACCAAGAAACCCTTTTCAATATGACAATATACAATCTGATATTGTTTCTAAACTGAGAACTATGAAAGCAAAACGGAAAACAGGAAACAACCAAACATCTAGAAAACAACCTTCCTGGTGGAACAATGACACAGACACGCCTGGAAAGAAAAACGATCTGCTGTAAAAACCTGGCAACAACACAATAGAAGACATCACTCAGACATTGAGAGCATTAGAAAAATGGACAAGTATAAAAGCACCATAGCCCAAGAAGCGAAAAACAATAAATGGACACAGTTCTGTAAAAGACTCAGAGCTGATACAACACAGTCACAATTGTGGCAGTTCTATCAACACATGAAAGGGAAAACCACAAACACCACGATACCAAATATCACCAACACAGATGGAACCATATTAAAAACAAACAAAGAGAAAGGACAAGCCCTACTACAGCCTTTCATACAACAAAGTGATCAGAAAAATCTTGAAGAGAACTTAAAATTCATTGTGGACCTAAACAAAAAGCTGGCACAGACTGGACTAGATGATGAAATAACTGAACAAGAAATGCATGAAGCACTTGCACGGTGCAGAAAAGACAGCCCCTGGTCCAGACAAGATTCGATACTGTGACATCAAAATGCTGTCTGAACACGACAAAACTGAATTGTACACCCTCTATCAGAACAGTTTTGAGAAAGGTCAGATTCCTGAGTACTGGACACACAGCTTCTTCAAAGTCCTACCCAAACCGAGTAAAGATCATCGCAGACTAAATGTGACCTCCCACCACGAAATCAGTCTTAACTAGCATTTTGAGATATACATATCACTGGAAAGTGTACATTCTGCTGATTATTTTATTACTTGAATAAAGCTTGTACTCCAAAAATGTAGAAGTTATGTATGTTTAAAGTCATTAAGTTGTATGAAGGCCATTTTGAGAAAATGGCCTCTAAAGTTTTTGTTGATATCAAATTGTTTGCCTCCCAATTTGGTCAAATTGGGAGGCAAACCATTTGATATCAACATCATTCAGGTGTATGCACCAGCATCCGCAAGTACTCAGGAAGACATCGACAACTTCTACGAAGTATTAGAGATGGCCAAAGTCCAATTTAAATCAAAAGAAGTTACTGCAATATTGGGAGATTTTAATGCTAAAGTGGGACAGGATAGGGTGGAGGATATAGTTGGATCTCATGGCCTTGGTACGCAAAATGAAAGGGGAGAGAAACTTGTAGAATGGGCACAGATGAATGAGTTCATAGTAGGAAACACCTGGTTTGAGCAGCCTAATAGAAGAAATGGATCTGGATGAGTCCAGAAGATAATACCAAAAACCAGATTGACTACATCCTGATCAACAAAAGACTTAGAAATTCTTTAATGTAGCAAAAACACTACCAGGCGCAGACTGCAACAGTGACCACAATCCTGTAGTGGGAAAATTTAGACTGAACTTGAGGAAAAGGAAACAGACCAAAAGCAACATCAAACTAAACCTTGGACTCTTAAAGACAGATGAAGTGATACGTCAAATATTTAATGTACATGTTCAAAACAAATTCAGTGCTCTGGAAGAAGTTGATGACAGTGAGGAACAATGGACAAAGTTGAGAAATTCGATAAATGAAGCTTGTGAAGAAATCCCTAAGGCAGATAGAAAAGCAAAAAAGAGCTGCATGACTAATGAAAGTTTGAGCTTGATGGAGGAAAGGAGGAAGGCAAAGAGAAACGAGGAGATATACAGGAAGATAAACAAGGAGATCAGGAATAGGTGCAGTGAAGCTAAAAAAGCTTGGCTGAAAACAAAGTGCAAAAAAATGGAAGACCGACAGAAAATGGATCCTCAGGGTATGTACAGACGAATTGAAGAAATTGTCCACAGGAAAAATACATGCACATCAACTGGTTGCTTAAAATCAAAAGATGGCACGCTTATCATGGAAAAAGATAAAATACTGGACAGATGGGAAGAGTACATTAAAGACCTTTTTGAGGATGACAGAAACGAAGAACACATAATAAAAAAGACATTTGAAGGACCACTTAATATGAAAGATGAAGTTAGAGCGGCACTGAAAAATATGAAACCAGGAAAAGCCCCAGGACCAGACAACATTACTACAGAGATGATTGAAGCTCTGGAGGAATTTGGCATAGAAAACATAACAGTCCTCCTAAATGAAATTTACGACACTGGAAAAATCCCCAAAGATATGTCAAAATCAATTTTCTTTGCACTTCCAAAGAAGACAGGGGCTATAGAATGCGAACTCCATCGCACAATCAGTTTGATGAGTCATGTAACAAAAATCCTGTTAAGAATAATCATGATTAATGAGAAATCCGAATTGATCTTGATCACCCCACCCAAACTCCAAAATCACCCCTCTCTTCCAACCTCTGTCACACTTGTTGACTCATCTATCCCTCTTTCCCATTTTGCCCGTAACCTTGGTGTAACTCTTGATCAAACCCTGTCCTTCCACCAGCATGTGAGCAACGTCTGTCGGACTTGTTTTCTTGAACTCCGCCGAATTGCTTCTATCCGCCACCTCCTCTCAGAAGACACGACAAAGGCTCTTGTCTGTGCATTTGTTCTATCCCGTCTCGATTACTGTAATGCTCTTTTTTCTGGTTCCCCCTCTCATCTCATTAACAAACTTCAGAAAGTTCAAAATCATGCTGCCCGTCTCATCTTCCGCTCTTCAAAATTTAACCATGTCACGCCATTGCTCTGTTCTCTCCACTGGCTCCCTGTTCAGCAAAGAATATCTTACAAGATTGCCTGCCTCTGCTTCAAATCTATTGAGTCTTCCTGTCCTGAGTATCTCACCCATCTGTTACATCTCTACATGCCATCTCGAGCTTTGCGGTCCTCATCTGATACCCGTCTCTATAGTATCCCCATAGTCCGCACTAAAAGGTTTGGGCAGCGTTCTTTTTCCTATCAAGCTCCAACCATCTGGAATCAGTTACCTCGCTCTCTTAGATACTCACCCTCTCTGTCCACATTCAAACGCTCCCTCAAAACTCACCTGTTTCCCAAAACTGGTAATCTCTGCCCCCTTCCCCCCATGTAATGTAATGGTGACATTATAGTGTCTTAGTGTCAATGTGTCATTGTATTTGCATGTCATGCTGTGTGTGTTTGTGTGTGTGTGTGTGTGTTTGTGTGTGTGTGGGTGCTTCTGTGGGCGTGTGTGTGTGTGCTTGTGATTCTGGTTATATGTTTTGCCATTGTAAACGCCTAGGGCATTAATTTGATTAGGCGTACTAAATGTTCATAATAATAATAATAATAATGATGAGGACAAGGAATAGAATCAAAAGAGAAATAGCAGAAGTACAGTGTGGATTTGTGGAAGGTAAAGGAACTATTAATGCCATATACATCCTAAGAACTATCATAGAGAGGTCAATTGAGATGAATAAAGATTTGTATTTATGCTTTGTTGATTACACCAATGCTTTCGATCGGGTAAGACATGATGAATTGATCAACCAACTGGAGAGACTCAATGTTGACGGAAAAGATCTACGAATAATCAGAAATATGTACTGTGAACAAACAGCTGCAATGAGAATAGAAAACAATGTAAGCTGTTTCCAAAACATCAAAAGAGGAGTCAGACAGGGTTGTGTTTTGTCACCAGATCTGTTTTCACTTTACAGCGAAAACATCATGAGAAACCTATAAGAAGACCCTGGATTAAAGGTTGGAGGGAAAATGATAAACAACATTCGATACGCAGATGACACCGTGCTAATTGCAGAAAATGAAAGGACCTACAAAACCTTGTGAATATACTAGAAATAGAAAGCAAAGGTAAGGAGCTGGAACTAAACAGCAGGAAGACTGCAGTCATGGTGATCAGTTAAAAACATGAAATCCCCTCATGCAAAATAACAGCAAATGGCACAACCTTGACACAGGTTGATAAATTTAAATACCTGGGAACGATCATTTCATCAGACGGCAGATGCACATCAGAAATAGCCGGCAGAATCGGCCAAGCCAAAAACAGCATTCAAGAAGATGACAAGCATTCTTACCAACAAATGCCTATCAATTAACATCAGGAAGAGAATTCTTGAATGTTACATAGAACCAATACTGTTGTACGGACGTCAGGCGTGGACAGTCAACAAGCAAAGCCAGAACAAGATTGAGGCAGCCGAGATGTGGTTTCTAAGAAGAATGTTGAGAGTTCCATGGACAGCAAAGAAAACAAACGAGACAGTCTTGATGGAGGCAGACACAAGTAGATCACTCATAAGGAAAATTAGGACAAGACAGGCAACATTTATAGGCCATATTATGAGGAAGGGGGATTTGGAGCACCTGGTCACAAAAGGAAAGCTGGAGGGAAAGAGAGCACCATGTAGACCCAGGGAGAAAATGCTGGACGGACTTGCAGAGTGGCTGGGGACGAGGAGGGTGGGGGAGATGCTAGAGGCAACGAGAGATAGAGACAGATGGAAGTCCATGATCGCCAACGCCATGTGGCAGGGCACCTGATAATGATGATGAAATTTTTGTGTGCTCTCCTACTCATTTTCCTTAAATTTCTTTATTTGATGGCTTTGACCCAGTTTGTTTCTAATTTTCGCTGTCATTATCTGAAAGGTGCACCAAAGAGCTTTCTGTCAGTATATTACATGTGCGGGAACTGCACAGGTTACGGTTTATAATAAGAGACAAAAATAGGTACTTTTGGTAGGGAATTGCGTTCTTTCTGCTGCGATCAGTACATTAAAATACCATTTTAAATTCATTTATAAAATTTTTCAAGAAAAAAAAATCTGAGGATAGATTATAGTCTACAGAAATCAATTTTGAGAAAAAGTCAAAACACCCCAGATAGACCCTCAGTCACCTTTTCAGCTCCTAGTGCTGTTTGACTGACTGCGAATTAAGACTGATTTCGTGGTGGGAGGTCACAAATGGATATCACACCCTGACTATACAAAACGTAATTGCGAAACTGATGGAAAACATAATATCAAAGAAATTAGCTAGAAACCCAGAAGACAGGAAAATATTCCCACCAAATCAAGGAGGCTTTAGAACAGGAAAAGATATATGAGAAAACACAGTTGCCTTTGCTCACGAAGTCTAAGAAGGTTTTCAGAACAAAGAAGAAACCATAGCTGTAGCCATTGACCTAGAAGATGCGTACAATAAAGTACAATTCACATTTCTCATGAAACTACTTCAGCGATATGGTGTCAGCTTGACAGTCACAAGATGGATTGCTGCTACACTCCAAGAACGAACAGTAGTCCTACCACTTGGAAACTGGAGTTCATCACCACAAAAACTCTACATGGGACTCCCTCAAGGATCACCACTTTCCCCTGTTCTAAATAAATAAATAAATAAATAATAATAAATTACAATATTTATATAGCGCAAAATCTTGATAAAATCAAATCTAAGCGCTGAAGCAGACACACACGCAAGCACGCACGCACGCACGCACGCACACACACGCACGCACACACACACCACACACACACACACACACACACACACACCCACACACACACGCATGGCTATAAATGGGAGAAAGAATAAAAGCAATAAAAGCAAGAATAAAAGCAATGGAAAATTATAGAGAGCATAGCATATACAATTATATATTATAACCATGTGATTCCCTCCGAGCGGAGACAGGCTGCAGAGGGGGGGGGGGGGTTGAGTGAGGTTAGGATTTTATGCGGAGGAGAAAAGGTGAGGTGTTCTCTACAACATATATACAAAAGGGCTTGCTGACCTAAACAACACCGGACTAGCTCGTATCCTCACTTTTGCTGATGACGAACTCATTTACAAGAAAGGTAAGAATGCATCAGAAAGAAACAAAGCAGTCCAAGAACAGTTAAACAATGTAGACCAGTGGTGCCAGGAAACCGGATCGGCAATCAACCCTACCAAAGCACAGGTACTGTTCTGCACCCTTGACAACAAAGCATTGAGCGAATAATGTCCATCAGTTACGTTCAGAGGAATCAATATCAAGCGAACAAACAACTAACGCTACCTTCGCATCAGTTTTGATAGAAGACATGTAGAAACCACTACACTAAAAGGTAAAAAAGGCCTTTCAATCCCGAAAGCAATGGCAGCTAAAGGCATTGAACAACGTCATTTCTTTCAACTATACCAAGCTGTAATAGAGACAAACCTGTTAAAACTAAAAAGAATACAAACTGAAGCAATGAGATTGACCCTCGGAACCACAAAAGATACAACCACGGTGACGATGCGATACCTGCTCGACCTTCCTTCAATACAATCGAGACATATAAAGAGCCCCTGCTTACGTCGTTACATTTACCTTCATAGGATTGTCTGGCCATGATTTCTTGGGAAAATACTATGGTGGTTTCCTGTTGCCTTCCATCGTTCTGTTTATGGTCTCTCCGCTAGCCTTTGTCGTTCCCACTACAACCTACTATGCAGTAGGGTGATTTTTTTCAGGATTATTCTCTCCCGAGATGTCCACAAGTCAGTGGAGCTATTTGCCTATAGCTGGGGATCTGTTTCGTGGGCACCAGGGCATATCTACACGCCAGTGGACCTGCGTGCCTCACGTCTGGGTGCCAGACCTTCTCCGAGTCCCTCAAGATATAGCCTGAGTCTGTGAGGTGTGTCGCCACGAGGAGGCATAATGTACGGCGTGCTGATGAAGAGGCTTTGTACTGACAGAGAGAGACTTACGCATTCTGCTCTCTTTTCGCATAGCTGCTAGCAGCAGTGCTAGCCAGCGGTGCAGGCTGAAAGTGAGTGGTGACATGCACGCAGTCACTCGCCAACACACTAGACGCATCACTTCTGCCATTTGACACGCTTGAGCAGTATCAACCTAAAAGGTTTCACGTGGATCTACTGCCCTGGACACGCTGCAAATGCCACTACAACAAAAATTGTCCATCTGGGAAATTCTGAGGTACTTAGATGCTTCAAATCATACCATCGTGAACAAAATTTGAGTCATCATATGATCGAACGTCTTACCCAAAGTGGAATAGAAAAAGGAAATGGCCGGAAATCCACTATGAAAAGGAAAAGCAAGAGCCCTCATTAATCAGACCAGCATTGGTGTCATCTCAAAAGTAACACTGCACAGACTCTTACAGCGTGGAATGGAAAGTATTTGGGCTTTTCCTGGAACAAAGATAAAGGAAAAGTGAAGAAAAGAAACAGACAACCAAAGAACAAGCAAGCCGGCCAAACCACCTGTGTTTGTGTTTGTGGGCTGTTTGTTGATTGTTATCCACAGATGTCTGTAAGTTTGTCATGATATGTATATATGGGTGTCTCCTCTTTGCTGGTGTTGTTGTTGTTGTTGTTGTTGTAGCTGTTGTTATCGGCCACCATGCTGTGCCGCCGCCATATGATAAACTTAAACTATGCCTTTTTAACGCTCAATCAATATGCAAAGATGGCAAAGCTGAGGTCATTGCCGATTTTATCGCTGATGAGCACGTTGACATTGCTTTTATTACAGAGACATGGCTTAACCCCCTTGGTCATGAACCTATACATGCTAGCCTCACTCCGAGTGGTTACAGGCTTGCTTCTTTCCATCGCTCATCTCGAGGTGGCGGTATCGCCATCCTCTACAACGACTCACTCCATTCCCGCCTATCTTTTTCGCAGTCTCTGCCTTTCTCCCATCCTTCTTTCGAGCACGTTGAAGTATCCTTCCAATCCACCCCTCACCCCATCACCTTCTCCTGTGTCTATCGACCTCCACCTAGCTCTGCCAACAAACTCACCACATCCACGTTTCTCTCTGACTTTGACCAACTGCTTGACCACTACTGCCTCTTACCTGGAAATCTCATCATTCTAGGTGACATCAATGTCCACTATGACAACACTCACCGTTATGACACAAGACATATCATCAACTCTCTGTCCAATCACAATATGACTCAACACATTTCTGAACCAACCCATCAAAAAGGTCACATTCTTGACTGGATCATTTCTCGTGATCACCACAATTCAGCTACTAACAACTGCTTAGTTCTTTCTACCCGTCTAACTTCAGCCCTTCCATCTGACCACTCTGCAATTCTCTGTTCTCTTGACATTTCTCCTCCTTCCCGTACCACGCGCACAGTGACTCGACGCAATCTCAAATCTATCGACCTCTCCACATTTTCATCTGATGCCTCCCGTCTCCTTTCTGAAAAGTCACATAACCTTGCCGATGAATTCCACCATCTTCTGGACACTCATGCTCCAGCCACAACCCGTCTTTTACTTGACCGCCCCCCTACCCCCTGGCTCACTCATGAGATTGCCTGTGCAAAACGTGCCCGCCGCAGAGCAGAGCGCCGCTGGCGCAAATCCAAACTCACTGTACACAGGCAACTTTTCCAAGCCTCTAAAACAAAAGTATCCACCCTCATTGCATCTGCAAAAACAAGCTATTTCCAAACCAAAATCCTGAATGCCTCTTCTTCAAAAGAACTCTTTACAACCATGAATCATCTCCTTGGCACACGAAAAGACTTACCTCTCCCAACAAAACATACAAATGAAGAACTCCCATCTGTATTCTCTAAGTATTTCACCACCAAAATACAAACTCTTCGTGACAGGCTTGACAGGACACCCTGTCAACCATGCCCACCTGACCCTTCCTTCTCTGGCACATCTCTCACTACTTTTACCCCAGTCTCACAAGAAGAAATTTTCAACACAATCAGATCCATGTCGTTCAAAACCTGCGAACTGGATCCTCTTCCAGGTTCTCTCTACTCCGATTGTCTCCCTACTCTCCTCCTATTCATCACTGACATCATCAACACTTCTTTTCAAACTGGAACTGTCCCAGATTCTTTCAAGTCTGCTATTGTTCACCCTCTCCTCAAGAAACACAATTTAGACCCAAATGAACTGAAAAATTACAGGCCTATCTCTAATCTCTCTTTCTTGTCAAAACTCCTTGAAAAAGTCGTCCTCAACCAGCTGAACTCTCACCTGTCTGCCAACAATCTCCTCAATCCTTTCCAGTCAGCCTACCGCCAGTGCCATAGCACTGAAACTGCCCTACTACACATTCTCAACAATCTCCTCCTTGCAACTGATACTGGCAAAGTCTCTCTCCTCACACTCCTTGATCTGTCTGCAGCTTTCGATACCATTGACCATGGTATTCTCCTTTCTAGACTTCATCATACTTTTGGCATCTCTGACATTGCTCTCTCCTTTTTCACTTCGTATTTATCAAACAGAAAACAAACTGTTCTCATCAATGGCACTTACTCTCAACCTGCATACCTGACCTGTGGTGTTCCACAAGGATCTGTCCTTGGCCCTGTTCTTTTCACTCTTTGCACTTCCCCCCTGTCCACCATCATCAACTCCCACTCTATAAAACACCACTTCTATGCTGATGACACCCAACTTCAAGACAGTGACTCACCTGACAATATACAGCGCCTCCTGACTCGCACCACTGAGTGTTACTCGGACATTAAAAATTGGATGACATACAACAAACTTCAGCTAAATGATGACAAGACAGAAGCTATCCTCATGGGCACCCCTCAGAAACTTTCTCAGCTGCCTCCTCTTTCTCTCCCATTATGTAACACATCAGTCCCAATTTCTGATTCAGCTAAAAACCTTGGTGTCTGCATTGACTCTATCCTCTCCATGAATAACTTTGTTTCTCAAACTGCCAGATCTTGCTACTATCACCTCCATCGTATAAGCCTGATCAGGAAGTATCCCTCTGTGGAAACAACTGCAAAACTCGTTCTCTACTTCATAATGTTTCGCATTGACTATTGCAATTCACTCCTGTCCGGTCTTCCTGCCTCCACCACTCACATCCTACAGCGCATTCAAAACAATGCTGCACGCCTTGTACTCAAAAAGAAAAAAGCTGACCACATATTTCCTCTCCTGGCACAACTTCACTGGCTCCCTGTATCAAAGCGCATACAGTACAAACTAGACACCATGTGCTACAAAAGCCTCAATAACGCAGCCCCCGATTACCTGTCAAGCCTACTTGAGATCTATATTCCCTCACGTACCCTCCGCTCTGCCTCCGATCCTCTGACTTTTCGCTTTCCACGCACTAAGCTCAATACCTATGGTCCACGAGCCTTCTCTGTTTCTGGTCCGCTCTCCTGGAACAAACTTCCTCTCTCAGTCCGTCAGCAACCTACTTTTGTCTCCTTCAAGTCCGCTCTCAAAACTCACCTTTTCTCCTCTGCTTAAAATCCTGACCTCACTCAATCCCCTCTGCAGCCTGTCTCCACTCGGAGGGGAATCACATTGCAATATATAATTGTATATAATATGCTCTCTATAATTTTCCATTGTTTTTATTCTTTCTCCACATTTATAGCCGTGTGGTGTGTGTGTGTGTGTGTGTGTGTGTGTGTGTGTGTGCGTGTGCGTGTGTGTGCGTGCGTGCGTGCGTGTGCGTGCGTGCGTGTGTGTGTGTTTCAGCGCTTAGATTTGATTTTATCAAGATTTTGCGCTATAAATATTGTAATTATTATTATTATTATTTGTAGTAATTTATTCACCTACTTCCTTACTTCTTATTCACTTATTCACTCACTTGCTTGCTTGCTTGTTTGCTTACCTACCTACCTACTTACTTACTTACTTACTTACCTACTTACTCACTTACTTAC
>JAPXFY010000015.1:80024838-80032337 GCA_030674185.1 Monoplex corrugatus
AGAGCGCATCCGTGTTCCATTGAAAAAACAGTTTTATAATTGATAATATGAATTCATTCATAAGTGTCCACTTCACAAACGACCAAATTCCTATTCATGAATTTCTGAAATGCCAAGTATTTATTATCTTCAGACTTGCAGTCATTTTCTTTTCGTTTAGGTCCTAAGTAAACCAATTTACAATTTGCGCTGCATAAAAGTATTCATATTAAAACAGTATCAGAGGCCGATTATGTCTTTATTGTGTTTATACATTCGTTTAATCGTTTGTGCGTCTGTTTGTTGAGGGACATGTGACTTAAACAAAGAAATGTCAACATACATGTCTTGTGTGATGACCTCAAATGTTTCTGGATATATCAAACCCAAATTGACTGTGAGGACTGTAGAATGGATTTTAAAGAGAGATATATCTGTCCCGTTTGGTAAAGTTGTCATGGTCAGTTTTGAAACGTCTACATGTGTCAGAACAAAGTTGTATATTCATTTCTCTAACGTCTCTGACAAAATTGTGTGGGGCAATGGTATATGCAACACGTTCCTAAACCAGGCATACAATACTACAAGATTCAGTCTTGAACTTTATAAAATTAGATGTCCATATTTCATTCCTCATCCATATTTTCTACTCACATTTTCATTTCACCCTGACAGTGAAGTGCCTCAAAAGCTACCGAGCAGTTTGTTCAACTGTTCTGTGGATTACTATTCAAGTTTCCAGCATCACTTGGACTGTGACCTGAAGACACAATGTGAGGATGGACGGGATGAAACAGCTCATTGTCCTTTTAGCAGTCCTGACTGTCAGGGTTTGGTAACATTATGTGATAGATGCTACAAAATCGTCAGTGGTGAATCTTTGTGCAAATATAACAGTTCTGGAACATCTGCCAGAAAAGCTAGAGAGTATTGTGGGTTTTTAGGAGGTACACTAGAAATACCCAAATGTGTGAACAACTGGCAGACAGTGATTAAAAGTTTAATCAAACCACGTTCAGTTTTCCTAGATGGTATTTTTGTTGGTTTGTATGCTGGTGACATGTCAGTCCCTAATATATATAGACACAATATCATTAGTCAAGATAAGACTGTCTTTTATCATGCAACGTCTTTTCATATTTTTGAGTCTACCACTTCTGTGGGAAGAAGATGTATATTTCAATGGGGCAAGAAATTTGAAATGTATCTGTGTTATCAATATAATCGTTTTCTAGAAAGAGGCACAATCTGTGAATTAAGGAGGAGCACAATGCATCAAAAACGGCATATGTCAAAGGGAATACCACTGACCAGGCCACGAACCCTGCCACACACAGAACAACAATCCCTGACGACATGTCCTGATGGTCACGTGACACATACTTTTCTTTTGTGTGGCTCACATGATTACAACGTGTGTGGTTCAGGACACTCACCCTCTTGCATTTTTGCTGGCAATTTGTCAAACACACGTGGTATGGTTGATTCAAATATCCAACACATTTCTTCTGTCCCCACATTTAAATGTGATGATGACATCGCCATGCTACCATACACACTGGTATGTGATTTCAGGACAGACTGTCGAGACAGTAGTGATGAGTCTTTTTGTAAGCATCCTCCATGTGTTGACAAAGTCGCCTGTAGTAATGGTCAGTGTGTATCTTTTGACAACGTGTGTGACCGTCTGTACCATTGTGAGGACAAGTCAGATGAAAAGAACTGTGATCAAGTGAAACCTCTCACGAATGGGGACATGAGTTTTCCATCTCCTGCTCTCATCATCTTATATGAATATGGATGGTTACTTTCAGTGCCAATGAATCCAAATGACTCCTGTCCTGACACCCATTATCGTTGTCCTGGTGTGTTTAATGACTGCTTACCTGTCTACACACGATGCAATGGAATGTATGACTGTAGGGGCCATGAGGATGAAGAGGGATGTGAGGATCTAATGTGTATTGGACTCTTTCAATGCAGAGCTTCAAGAATATGTGTTCATGGGGCCACCTGTGTGATGGCTTGCCTCACTGTCCACTGTCTGATGATGAACTAATGTGTAACATGACCTGTCCTGGCGAATGTCTGTGTCAAGGTCACACATTTCTTTGTCTTCATACTTTCTCTGCATCATCCTTTCCACATCTCCGTTATTTGGATGCCACAGGTACCGATATGAATATGTCTGGTTTGAGTAGCAACAAGTATCTAATTCATCTTGTTCTTGTCCAGTGCTCTTTAACCATCTTGCATAATGTAAAATTATTTAATTTGAGATATCTTGACATCTCTGATAATAGACTACAGCATATCAACACGGGTCATTTAACTGATTTACACAATCTACAAACATTGATTATGTCTAACAATCCTCTCACATCACTCTACAATGATCACTCATCCAACAGACTGCAAACACAACTGACAGTGATTGATCTGTCACACACCACACTGACAGTGTTTGATGCAAAGGTACTGTCAGTGTTCTCACATTTACGAACACTTAATTTATCTTTTACTTTAATTCATACAGTCATTGATGATGGTTTTCAGCCCACATCTGGCTTGGCTGAGTTGTATCTAGAGGGTAGTCCTGTGAAAACATTCCCACTTGACATATTCAAAGATCTTTCCCATCTTCATACCATATCAGCACAAAACTATAAACTCTGCTGTAATGAAATACTCCCAGATAATTCTCTTGCCATTTCATGTAATGCTCCCAAAGATGAGATATCGTCATGTGAAGATCTATTGCAATCAGATTCATACCGAATATTTCTCTGGATGGTTGGCTGTCTGTCGGTGATTGGTAACATTTTCTGTTTCACAGCACGTGTGTTTGTACAAAGGACTTCATCAAGTGGCTTCAGTGTATTTGTCACCAATTTAACCATGGCTGACTTTTTAATGGGTATCTATATTGCTATTATTGGAGTGGCTGATGAACTATTTCGTGGTAGATATCTCCATAATGATGACACATGGATGAAGAGTTTTCCATGTAAGTTAGCGGGATTTTTGTCTCTGTTGTCCAGTGAAGTGTCGGCATTGATCATCTGGCTTATCACGTTAGATCGTTTTATTGTTCTACACTTTCCATTCAGTTCTTTTCGATTTGGTAGAATATCAGGAACACTGGCTTGCCTTCTCATTTGGCTGTTTGGTTTGTCACTTGCCATTTTGCCTTTACTTCCATTAACATCACACTGGGAGTTTTATAGTCAGACAGGTATATGTATTCCATTGCCCATAACAAGAAAATACTTTGAAGGACGAGTCTATTCTTTTAGCATATTAGTAGTCCTGAATTTTGTTCTTTTCTTGTTTGTTTCCTCAGGCCAAGCGTTAATCTATTGGTCAGTACAGAGGAACAGATTCAAAGCCAGTTCAACAAAGCTGTCACATGACATGACCATAGCTCAGCGCTTAATCACTGTAGCTGTTACTGATTTTATGTGCTGGTTTCCCATTGGACTCTGTGGACTGTTATCACTGACTGACATTCCAATTCCTGGAGAGATGAATGTGGCCTTGGCCATCTTCGTTCTGCCCTTAAATTCCGCTCTTAATCCCTTCATGTACACCTTCAACACTTTGGCAGAAAAACGAAGGAAATCAAACGAGCAAAAACTTTTGAAATGGCTTGAATCACACAGCGATTTGATTTGAACTAGAGAGATTAATATATGATGCAAAATACAAGAAGTTTTATTGCCAAGCTTTACGAACAAAAATCTTCGTTTCGAGATAGCATGTTCACTTCATCCCCACTCTCATCCTCACGTGGATATCTTCCCCCCACACCCCTACATCCCCCCTCATGGACTCCCATGCCAATACGTGCCATTTAAAGTCAATAAAATGAAAATAACTTAAACACTTACATACAGATGCACATATACACAAGCATACGCATGTGTATTTAAACATATATTTGAAATGCATACAATTACAGCATCACAACCAAAGCAAGGGCATACCCAGCAATACTCTCTTCCATGGTTTTATCTCCCACACCATTCTAATCCCTTTACATTGTATCATTCTCTTTTGTCACTTCATCTCCTCTTGCACCTCCTTCAAATCTGGACGTTTCCACACACTGACATACACGCAAAAAATTGAAGCCCTGAAACATAAACGCACACACACACACACACACACACACACACACACACACATACACACGCGCGCGGCCAAACACACACATATATACATATATATAATATATCATATGTATATATATACATATAATAATAATAATAATAATAATAATGTTTATTTGTATAGCGCATATTCCATATAAAAACATGCTCACCAGCGCTTTACATTTCGCAAGAAAGGCAAAAGGTGATAAAAAATGTTCACAATTACATACACAATAAGATAACAACAAACATTAAAGCTATACAAGTAAGAAGACACATAAGAAACCACAGAATATTAAAATTTAAACACTGACTTATGTAATGAAGAAAGATTAACAGATTTTTCATATGAATAAAGAAGCATACTGTGTTTATATATTGCTGCGTGTGTGTGCTTGCGTACGTGTGTGTGTACATGTGTGTGTGCGTGCGTGTGCGTTGCTGTGCGCGTGTGTTTGTAAGAATGTGTGTGTGTGTGTGTGTGTGTGTGTGAGAGAGAGAGAGAGAGTGTGTGTGTGTGTGTGCGTGTGCTATGTTTGCATGCGTGTGTGTGTGTTTATGCATGCAATAGTTGTACATAAAATTATAATCAATATTTTGAATGAAGATAAAAACAGAAAAATTCTAATCCATATACAGGAAAAACATTACAACTTCAGTATTACAGCATTAATACCTTGACAATCAAAATTCCTCACAAATTATGAACTATTCGCATATCATACATCACAATTTACATACAAACAAAGATTTGAAAAAGTTTCTTAAAGTATTTCAGTCTCTTTCCCACTCAATTTCACCCCTATCCCTTCCTCAGCTGTACACATACAGTGATACACACACATGCTCACTACAAGCACACACACACACACACACACACACACACACACACACACACACACACACACACACACACACACACACACACACACACACACACACCTTGCTCTATAGGCCCTTATACAAAATACTGTTATACAGGCAGGAGAGATTAGTCTGATGACAGACTTGCAAACTAAGGCTCTTCAGGTTAGATGAGTTTGAAAGAGGTGGGTTTTCAGGTGCCGTTTGAAGGTTGAGAAACACTTAGTTTTTCTGAGAGACAGTGGTAGAGAGTTCCATACATTTGGGCCAAAGACGGAGAAAGATTTTTTACCAAAGGTGTCTAGAGAGAAGCGAGGAACAGTCAACAGTGAGGTGTCAGAAGAGCGGAGCGTTCGAGAAGGTTTGTAACCCTGCAGCAGGTTGGCAAGATAGGATGGCATGTTCTCGTGATAGATACACTGAAAGCAGAGACAGGCAACTTTATATTGAATCCTAGCCTTTACCGGGAGCCAATGAAGTGTTCTAAGCAGAGATTTTGCACTCTCACGCCTGGGCTTGCGGAGAACAAGGCGAGCCGCGTGGTTCTGTATGCGCTGAAGTTTAGATAGTTGATTGTCATGGAGACCTGTGAATAGAGAGTTACAATAGTCCAGTCTAGATAGTATGAAAGAGACAGCAAGCTTGTTGGTAGCATCAGTGGAAAGGAAGGAGCGAATCTTACCAATTCTGCGTAGCTGATAGTACAGAGTACGGCACAACTGTTTGACATGGGCTTCCATAGACAGTGTTTCATCCAGATAGAAGCCAAGGTTTCTAACAGTTTGTGAGAAAGATACATCACAACCAGAGATAGACATGGGGGCATGAGTAACCTGATTGACCTTTGACTTAGTACCAGTAACAATAAGCTCAGTTTTATCATCATTCATCTTCAGCTTGTTTTCACTCATCCACTTGGAGACATCCTCTATACAATCTCTCAGACTGCACGCAAGAGCGTCAAAATCTGATGCATACTATATAATACATACAGAGACACAGACATACAAGGAGACACACACACAGATACACACACAGACACAGACACACTCACACAGACACACACACACAGACACACACACCACACACACACACACACACACACACACACACACACACACACACACACACACACACACACACACACAGAGGCACAACAAATGCTTATCAATTAACGTCAGGAAGATTGTTCTTGAATGTTATGTAGAACCAATATTGTTGTACGGTTGTGAGGCCTGGACAGTCAACACGCAAAGTGAGAACAATATTGAGGCAGCCGAGATGTGCTTTCTAAGAAGAATGTTGAGAGTTCCATGGACAGCAAAGACAACAAACGAGACAGTCTTGAATGAGGCAGACACAAGAAAAGATAGGCGACATTCATAGGACATTTTATGAGAAAAGCGTAATTAGAGCACCTGCTCACAAAAGGAAAGAAGAAATTATGGGATAGACTTGCAGGGTGGCTGAGGACAGAGAGGGTCGGAGATACACTTGCAGTGACAGGGGATAGATTGGCGTGGAATGCCATGATCGCCAACGCCATGCGGCACAGCACATGATGATGATGATGAAGTTCACTTTTGTACCTCCTCACCCATACTCAGCTGGAACTCTTTTTCAGGTGCTTCTGTTATTTTCTTCCACTCCTTTCCAGAAATCGAGAGCTGTTTCATGCGGTTATAGGCAGGTGTGCCTATCAACCGTCTCTGGCTTGGAAGACATTTTATTGAGCTGCTTGTTAGACTGGCATACTTGTCAGTCATACAGATGGGCTTACTCCTTTCTACTTTCATACAGGAAAGGGAGTTTCTATCAGAATCATTTTTTTTAATGAATGGAAGTGGAATACTAGACCCATTCTCATGCCACTTCTTTATGATTTTTGTATTTTTGTTTTCATTCTGGAATGTTTGCTTTTCAGTCCTATTCATTTGCTCCATCCAATGGTCCCCACATCCATGTTCCAGATGTGACAGATTTCTCAGGCCACAGTTTGCCACCTACTACCGTGTAGAACGTTGCTGGAGCTTGTGGTTGTTGCATATTCTTGCCCTGGCAACACTGATCGCTTGTGTGACATCTTTAAAGCGATTGATTGTGCCTCCAGGTTTACTGTACGTTTGCCCTGGTAGAGTGGGCATGCAGGGTCATCTGATTTTCCCCCATTTTACCAAACTTTTATTTGAGTGCAGGAGGTTATAAACGGATCTGAGGACGAAACGTGTACTGATCTTAAGAGATACCACAAGCTACTTGTCATTCTAGCTGAAACTTCTTTGGAGTTTACGTTTCCACATGGACTATCTTCTGGAATCTTTTGGTAGCAGCTACTTCTTTTTCTGTCTTTTGCATTGCCATATATCTACTTTTCTCTAGGTTCTATGTTCAGTATTCCATTTTTGTCGATCTCAGTCTCTGCTTTTTGATTTGGGCGTCATCCGTTATTTCTCTTAGCTTAAAGATATCCTTGACTGCGTCCACTGACTCCCCAACTTTCCA
>JAPXFY010000015.1:80054937-80067437 GCA_030674185.1 Monoplex corrugatus
AAGTTCAATAAGCCTTAGGAAACAGTTTGAAGTCAAATGGTGCACTATACACGGAAAATTGCCTGCGTGTTGCCATTTCGCACTCATGAAGTCGACGTCTCACCCAATCTTGGAATTGGCGCAAAAATGACGAATGCTGTTCAGTTAGCGGCCTGGGAATAGAACTGCAGCAAAGAGAAATGGTTCATCTAATATCGTGTGTAGTTTCCCTTTAATTGGACGTTCCTTAGTACCATAACAAAATTTTTGATATCCCCCGAAGCTTTAGGTTCGGCACGTCACTCTATGACGTCACGGCCCCGAAGCTTGAGCTTCAGTGCGTCGCCGAAGAGTTAACCACTGTCACTGCTCACTGATACTTCCTACATGTTTACGCCCACATAACACGCAGGCGGACAGACAGACATGCAGACAAACAGAGAGGCAGGCAGACAGACAGGCAGACATACAAACGGACAGACAGACAGAAAATGCATTGAAACATTGAAATGTACAGTATAGACACATGCATAGACACATTCATACATACATGCATTACTTTAACTTTATGCGGTTTGTGTTTTAGTGTTAAAATTTCCCTTCACATTGTTGAAGTTAATTGTTACTAATGTTAATTAAGTTATTTATGATTTTTTTAACTCTGTCTCCCCTCTGTCTCAATTCAACCTGTCCAACTATCGTTCTCCATTTTATTTTATTTATAATTTTTTCTTACCCTCTCCCCCCCCCCTTCCCCCCTCTAATATCACTTATAGTGAAAAGACGTTAAATCAAAGAACGAACGATGCATACATGCATACATAATACCTACCTACCTACCTACCTACCTACCTACCTACCTACATACATACATACATACATACATACATACATACATACATACACACATACATACATACATATACACGCACGCACACACAAATGATCTGAATGCACCCATGTGAATACACACTTACACACACACGTACACACGCACATACATACACACACACACACACACACGCACACACACACACACACACACGCATGCACACACACGCATACACACACACACACACACGCACACACACACACACACACACACACACACACACACACAGACACACACACACACACACACAAAGTTTCAAACTTGCGCTGGGTCTTCCAATGCATGCTTCTTTATTCGCACATATAATGCAATCAAATTGTTGCCACTTTGATGAACAAAGGAAAGTCGCTTCTACCAAATTTTTGCCGATAAACACCACCGTAGAAAACATCATCGAAACAGAAACAAAAACAATATCAGACACTGACTTTCATCGGCCAACACCGAACCCGGTGACGCCGACAGGTGAGACAGGTGAAACTGACTTTCCAAAAAGAGCTAAATCAATATCTTTACAGTCCACACTTGCAGCATACACATCTGACGTCATGAAAGACTCGGAATTGATCTAGAAATAGATCCTGTATCTATAAGACCTTCCTATTCGCCAGTTCCCAGTTGGGAACCCCAAAGAGCACGATTTGACATGCACCACACTGATTAAAAAAAAAGAAGATAATATCAACTTACTTGCAAGTCAAGCTAAATGTCATGTAGAAAACTTTTATTCCGATCACTTTAAAATTTACACTGATGGATCAATAATTGAAAGACAAGCAAGCTCAGCGTTTTTGATACTTGCTCTGCAAATTGAGAAATCTTTCTATAACTGACTTAATAAATCTGTATTTACCGCTGAACTCTTTGCAATCTTAAAGACTTTGAATTAAATGAGAAGTTTTCCTAGGACAATTCTGCAGACACTTTTTGCATTGATTCAGAATCTGTATTTCAAGCTCACGATTACAAACAAGATCTGAGAGGATATTGGAAACCAGTCACTTGATTCATAGTTTATCCTTTAGAGGCACTGATATTACTTTCTGCGGGATATCATCTTCTAGTTCTTTTCATTATAATGATATGGTTGATGGGCTGCCAAAGGTTGGGGCGGGGGGGGGGGGGGGAGGCAAAGAACTCGTCAGATTCCAACAATATACAACTTTCTCTCTCATTGCATGAGTACTATACCATAGTGGACACCTACGTATAGAGGCAGTACCATGATAAACATAAAAAGTATAAAAATATGTTACATGAACTTTGAAATTAGCAAAACACCTAAGCCGTTTCCTGCCGGCAGAATTATTCAATCCTTTATGTATAGGTGGAAACTTGATGCATTCAAAACAACATACACCAGGAACATAGTGTATATGTGTATCTCTCTTTTTTTGTCAAAACTGCTTGAAAAAGTTGTCCTCAACCAACTGAACTCTCACCTGTCTGCCAACAATCTCCTCAATCCTTTCTAGTCAGCCTACCGCCAGTGCCATAGCACTGAAACTGCCTTGCTACACATTCTCAACAATCTCCTTGCAACTGATACTGGCAAAGTCTCTCTCCTCACACTCCTTGATCTGTCTGCAGCCTTTGATACCATTCATCATGGTATTCTCCTTTCTAGACTTCATCATACTTTTGGCATCTCTGACATTGCTCTCTCCTGGTTCACTTCTTATCTATCAAACAGAAAACAAACTGTTCTCATCAATGGCACTTACTCTCAACCTGCATACCTGACCTGTGGTGTTCCACAAGGATCTGTCCTTGGCCCTGTTCTTTTCACTCTTTACACCTCCCCCCTGTCCACCATCATCAACTCCCACTCTATAAAACACCACTTCTATGCTGATGACACCCAACTTCAAGACAATGACTCACCTGACAATATACAGCGCCTCCTGACTCGCATCACTGAGTGTTACTCGGACATCAAAAATTGGATGACATACAACACACTTCAGCTAAATGATGACAAGACAGAAGCTATCCTCATTGGCACCCGTCAGAAACTTTCTCAGCTGCCTCCTCTTTCTCTCCCATTATGTAACACATCAGTCCCAATTTCTGATTCAGCTAAAAACCTTGGTGTCTGCATTGACTCTACCCTCTCCATGAACAACTTTGTTTCTCAAACTGCCAGATCTTGCTACTATCACTCCATCGTATAAGCCTGATCAGGAAGTATCTCTCTGTGGAAACAACTGCAAAACTCGTTCTCTCCTTCATACTGTCTCGCATTGACTATTGCAATTCACTCCTGTCTGGTCTTCCTGCCTCCACCACTCACATCCTACAGCGCATTCAAAACAATGCTGCACGCTTTGTACTCAAAAAGAAAAAAGCTGACCACATATCTCCCCTCCTGGCACAACTTCACTGGCTCCCTGTATCAAAGCGCATACAGTATAAACTAGACACCATGTGCTACAAAAGCCTCAATAACGCAGCCCCCGATTACCTGTCAAGCCTACTTGAGATCTATGTTCCCTCACGTACCCTCCGCTCTGCCTCCGATCCTCTGACTTTTCGCTTTCCACGCATTAAGCTCAATACCTATGGTCCACGAGCCTTCTCTGTTTCTGGTCCGCTCTCCTGGAACAAACTTCCTCTCTCAGTCCGTCAGCAACCTACTTTTGTCTCCTTCAAGTCCGCTCTCAAAACTCACCTTTTCTCCTCTGCATAAAATCCTGACCTCACTCAATCCCCTCTGCAGCCTGTTTCCACTCGGAGGGGAATCACATTGCAATATATAATTGTATATAATATGCTCTCTATAATTTTCCATTGTTTTTATTCTTTCTCCCCATTTATAGCCGTGTGTGTGTGTGTGTGTGTGTGTGTGTGTGTGTGTGTGTGTGTGTGTGTGTGTGCGTGGGTGCGTGTGTGTGCGTGCGTGCGTGTGTGTGTGTGCGTGCGTGTGTGTGTGTTTCAGCGCTTAGATTTGATTTTATGAAGATTTTGCGCTATATAAATATTGTAATTATTATTATTAGTATTATTATGAAAGAAGATAACATATAGTCATATTCTTTCTTGCGTTCGGGTAAAACGACATATACCTACGCTATCAACGAAGACAGTTTCTGACATATTTGTCTCACCATCCTTAACATATAATTGTTTTGCTAGCCTGCCTAAAACTCCTATAGCGAATTATCTTTAACACGTTGTTATTTGACGTGTTCACTGTTTTTGGCTAGCCATTTTTACTGTTTCAATCGTTAATAATGGTAAGGTCATTTGTTAATTTTTCCTTCCTATTATCGCCACAGTTGTTTTCTGGTTCTTATTTTCTCTGAAGGTTGACTATTTTCAGGTATCCTCTTCACTCCTCATCCTCCCACATTATTTGTTTCTATGTCTAAAATCACTTTAGTGAATAGACATTAAATCAAAGACCACCACCACCACACAGCCAAAACAGCATTCAAGAAGATGACAAGCATTCTTACCAACAAATGCCTATCAATTAACATCAGGAAGAGAGTTCTTGAATGTTATACAGAATCAATACTGTTGTATGATGCGAGGCGTGGACAGTCAACAAGCAAAGCCAGAACAAGATTGAGGCAGCCGAGATGTGGTTTCTAAGAAGAATGTTGAGAGTTCCATGGACAGCAAAGAAAACAAACGAGACAGTCTTGACGGAGGCAGACACAAGTAGATCACTGATAAGGAAGATTAGGAAAAGACAGGCAGCATTTATACGCCATTTTATAAGGAAGGGGGATTTGGAGCACCTGGGCACAACGGGAAAGCTGGAGGGATGGACGGACTTGCAGAGTGGCTGGGGATGAGTAGGGTGGAGGAAATGCTTGGGGCAACGAGAGATAGAGACAGATGGAAGTCCATGATCGCCAACGCCATGCGGCAGGGCACCTGATGATGATGATGATGACCACACAGACACGCGCGTGCACACACAAACACACACACACGCACACACACACACAAACACACACACACACACACACACACACACACACACACACACACACACACACACACACACACATGCGCGCACCTTTTTTATTCTATTTTATTTTACTTAGGTTTTTTGTTGTTGTCCTTCTCATGTTCCGGTTTTAGACCATATAAAAACAAAACAAAAATAAATCGCTGCGAGCAAGAATTCGAACCTGCGCGGGAAGATCCCAATGGATTTCAAGTCCATCGCCTTAACCACTCGGCCATCGCAGCTGTCTGTACATGTATGCAATTTGTTCTTTTCCCCTTCATACGATGCACATATCAAGAAGGTGCCCCCCCCCCCCCCCCCCCCCATCGAATTCAACGTTTGTCACACTCCATGGTTGTACCAGCTGCCTCACAGTTCTCGTCTTGCATTTAACCTTTTCGCTCCCGCAGCCTGTCTAAAAACTGCAAAAACTTAACCCTTTCACTCCCTCATCCTATCCGCCAGCTAAGGAAGCTGGCGGATTGGGTGAGGGAGTAAAAGGGTTAAATTTCTGCTTTGCTGTCATGGTTGACAATGTAGGATGCTGACAGATAGGATGAGGAAATCAAAGGGTTAAGTGTGTCACAGCTGTTTCACTGAAAGGAGAAAAACACATGGCAAAAGAACTACTCATTTTTCCCATATCTTTGTTTCGTCTTTCCGATAATTCAAACTGTGAAAATCGTACGATATTTTGTTAAGATATTTTCTTCTTTAACTAAATTATTGTAGAGTTCTACTATTTCAGTTAGGCATATTATAGTATTCACACACACGCACGAACACACAACTGCACGCACGTACAGGCACACACGCATATATATACGCTCACACGTTCACAACTATATTATTATTATTATTATTATTATTATTATTATTGTTGTTGTTGTTATTATTAGTAGTAGTATTACTATTATCATATGGTAGTAGTAGTAGTAGTAGTAGTAGTTGTAGTAGTTGTTGTAGTAGTAGTAATAGTAGTAGTAGTAGTAGTAGTAGTAGTAATAGTAGTAGTAGTAATAGTAGTAGTATTGTAGTAGTAATAGTAGTAGTAGTAGAAATAGTAGTAGTAGTAGTAATAGTAGTAGTAGTAGTAGTAGTGGTAGTAGTAGTAGTAGTAGTATTTAATAAGTCCTTTAACCCTAATTGGGGCATGGGGGACAACAGCAAATAAATTAAAATCCAACTGGATTCCCATATAACATGAAACAAAATCCAACTGGATTATAAATAACATGACGTTTGTGCATATGGAATTCGTTCCGAGCGCGGAGACGTCATCTAGAGAAACTGAAACTAAAACTGAAATTCGTAAACATAAACCAGACATTCGTGAAGAGAGACTAAAATGGTGTATATATCTGACGAATCCAAGCAGTTCACTTCACATTGCTTATAACCCAGCCCACTGCTAGAGCCATCATTATCATCATCAGGTGCCCTGCCGCATGGCGTTGGCGACCATGGACTTCCAACCATCTCTATCTCTCGTTGCCCCCAGCATCTCCCCCACCCTCCTCATCCCCAGCCACTCTGCAAATCCGTCCAGCATTCTCTCCCTGGGTCTACCTGGTGCTCTCTTTCCCTCCAGCTTTCCCGTTGTGACCAGGTGCTCCAAATATCCCTTCCTCATAAAATGGCCTATAAATGTTGGTCTTTTCCTAATATTCCTTATGAGTGATCTACTTGTGTCTGCCTCCATCAAGATTGTCTCATTTGTTTTCTTTGCTGTCCATGGAACTCTCAACATTCTTCTAAGAAACCACATCTCGACTGCCTCGATCCTGCTCTGGCTTTGCTTGCTGACTGTCCACGCCTCGCATCCGTACAACAGTATTGGTTCTATATAACATTCAAGGACTCTCTTTCTGATGTTAACTGATAGGCATTTGTTGGTAAGAATACTTGTCATCTTCTTGAATGCTGTTTTGGCTTGGCCGATTCTGCCAGCTATTTCCGATGTGCATCTGCCGTCTGACGAAATGACCGTTCCCAGGTATTTGAACTTATTTAACCTGTGTCAAGGTTGTGCCATTTGCTGTTATTTTGCATGAGGGGATTTCATGTTGGCTAGAGCCATATCGGGGCTAATATCACACCAAAAACAACAACCAGGTGACGAATCCAACGACAGGCATACCGTCACAGAAAAACAAAGAACACTGTTTACTAAATTCAGGACGATGGGCCAGTTAGTCAAGTGGGTGAAACGTTGGACCTCTACCCGGGAGTTTTGGGTTCGATCCTGCCTGGGTACCTCCCCCTGGTGGGTAAAGGGATGGAATTTTTGCCATCTCCTAGGTCAACATGTGTGGTGGTAGTGGTAATTGGTTTAATGTCTTTTCACTCAAGTGATTTTAGACCAAAAAAAGTAAATAAATAAATAATAATAAAAATAATAACAATAATAATAACAATGATAATAATGATAATAATATTATGATGATAATAATAATAAAATAATAATAATAATAATAAGTAAATAAATAAATGGATAAATGAATATATAAAATACGTAAAGAAAAAAGAGATGTGTGGAAGGGGAGTAGAAACAGGAAGGGCAAATGCAGGTGTTTATCTGTAGTCAGTCTTGGTTAAAAAAAAAGAAAGAAAAAATAAGGAAGTTCAAGTTTAACTTCATGATTATTTATAGCCAACTCGACCATCAAAAACATATTCGGGCTAAAACCATGTGAAAAAACAAGTAAGAAGCAAGGACAAGGCAAATGGCGGAGGGGAGCGTAAACATAACAAATGAAGTAGCATACTACAACAAATATTTACAATAAACTAGCAAACTGTAACTATGAACATGTGTGCATCCCTGCTAGTGCGTGAACCTCCTTCGTGTGTAGAAGATCAAATAAGCATGTTAAAGACCTATGAAACCATGCCAATGTCTTGTTGCTTATAATGGAAATATGATAAAACCCAGAATGCTCACCCACCTAAGGCAGTATACGGACTGTGCAGCAACATACGGCCTGCGCAGTGTGGGGCAAATCAACGTGCATACACACATCCGATAAAATCGGGAGAGGGTAGGTGGAGGGGGGATGTACAAACTGCAGTACCGCCAGAGGCAACACAGCATCAACAGAATGTCGGCCACCTGGCGTTTAGGTAGTCATTTATTCCCGTGTTGACAAAATCAATAATAAGCCATGCAGGTCCAGTGGCACTAGAAGCTCGGAAAGCTGATCAACGGTAAGACGGTGAAAATTGTAGTTAAGGAAAAACTGTTTAGCTACACATAAAACACACATTTTAAATTATACTAGAATAAACTGTATTGTATTGTATTGTATTAATTATAAACTCAAATAAGTTTCGATGACGTTTACACCTGTTGTAAAGGGTTATAGACAGTTGCGTGATCAAAGTATTTGAAGCTTTCTGCCTCAAAGTGGCAGAGTTTGCATTTGCAGAATTTTGCAACAAGGTGTCTCTGTCAATTGTCACAGTAATACCTTTTTATTATTTCATTTTTTTCCTCTTTTCTTTCACAACAAACGGACATCTAACATACTATGTCTCAACGAAGAATGACAACAGCAAAAACTGTTACACATAGGAAAAGACAATGTTGACATATGAACTCCACAGAGTTTACAGAATATACATAATGATGTTTTATACACTGGAAGTTTAAAAATGAACATTAACATTTAGCACATGTCAACATTTCCCCCTATGAACCCGTTTCACAAGCCACATCTCTTTGCTGAACGACAACCATGCATCATCGAACAATGTGGTAACAGAAATGATATCAATGTATACATCTAAAACAAAAATTATTGTTCACTTAAAAGTCACGGTAGTACCTGCTTTCTTTCACAGCTGACAACGACTACCTGCAGCAAGGCATTGTTCCCCTGGAATCCGAGACGCATGGGGAGAGGACGTGGCCATCTTTGCACGTGGGCCTATGGCCCATCTGTTTCACGGGGTGCACGAGCAGAACTACATCCCCCACGTCATGGCCTATGCCTCCTGTGTTGGCGCCTATTCTAAGGACAAGGACTGCGCCAAGGCCCTGGAGGTTACCGACAACGGAACCTCAGGGTCCAGCTGGTTAAAGATGGACATGCGCTTGGGTGTGATGTGGATCTGGGTTGCTGTGTTGGTTCTTTTGATGAAGTAGAGTGAGCGTGTCGTCTAGTGATGTAATTGCTCTTTGCACACTTCTCTGTTGTGTTGTTATTGTTCTTGTTGTTCGTCTTGTTGTTGTTCGTCTTGTTGTTGTTGTTGTTTGTTGTTTGTTTGATTCTTGTTGTTTGTTGTTGCTGTTGCTCTTGTCGTTTCTGTTGCTCTTCTCCTTCTCCTTCTTCTTCTTCTTCTTCTTCTTCTTCTTCTTCTTCTTCTTCTTCATCTTTTCTTCTCTTCTTCCTCTACTACTACTACTACTACTACTACTACTACTACTACGACTACGACGACGACGACGACGACGACTACTACTTTTTCTTCTTCTTCTTCTTCTTCTATTCTTCTTTTTTTCTTCTTCTTCTTTTTCATCATCTTCTTCTTCTGCTTTTCCTTCTCCTCCTCCTCTTCATTCTTCTTCTTCTGCATGCTGCTGTTGAAAGGGGAGAGGTAGGGGTGCAATGTGATACCATTGAAATGATAATGGTGATGAAACTTTGTTTTTCAGCGATAGAAGTAATCACCAGAAAGTTTCTATTTTTACCTTTTATTTTTTTCCAAAGACGCTGTTACTACTCTATGTACCTAAATAGGACGAAAGATAGAGAGGAAGAGGTTTGCTAAGTCTATAAACCAGTGAAATGTTTTGTTTGAGAAAAGCAGTCAGCAAGATACAAAAGTGGCTTGATCAGAATCACCATGGTTAGAGAAATGATACAAGCAACACCAGTCCACCATCACATACATCAGTACAAATATCAAGTAAACTGGTCATTTGATGACACTACAACCTGAACAGCTGAGTTCAGAAGTTTCAGTTTCAGTTTCAGTTTCAGTTTCTCACGATGACGTCTCCGCGCTCGGAATGAAGTCCCTAAGCACTGATGTCACAGGTGCTATGAATACATGCATGATGATCTTGGCCCAATCCTTAAGCCTGAACATAAATCCACAAGCTGGCCAGATCCTGAGCTCCTACGTAGCCTTAAGGTTAAGAAGCATACAGCAAACAGGTATGTGGATTTACAGTGAGAGGTAGTCCAAGGAAGACATTGATCGACGGTGTGACAGAGACGTTGACGTTTCACGGCATTACTCTACTTCAGACCCATCAGCTTGCTGCTGACTGTCATCTCTTTGTCCATACGGCACTCATGATGGTACAAGCATATAGATGTATCCTTTTGGTTCCCACAACCTATCCACCAACTTCTACATTAACCCTTTGACTCCCTCACCCTCTCCACCAGTTTCCTGAAGTTTTGCTTGTTAGCATGGCTGACAGTGCAGGGTACTGGTGGACAGGGTGCGGGAGTCAAAGGGTTACGGACAAAGACAAACTATCTATTGTTGAGCTTATCCAACACAGTTGTGTAGTTTGGACAGATCAACTTGGAATTTATTGGCTGGAATTATGTTCTTACAACTGATACGAACGTGTGTCGATTCTGACGATGTGATAATTCAGTCAATACCTACGATAATCTGCCTGTTCTGATCATGGAATCATTCTATAATTACCAGGAATAATGTGTTGATACTGATGATGTGATAATTCAGTCAATACCTACAACAATCGGTCTATTCTGATCATGGAATCATTCTATAATTACCAGGAATAATGTGTTGATACTGATGATGTGATAATTCAATCAATATCTACAATAATCGGTCTATTCTGATCATGGAATCATTCTATAATTACCAGGAATAATGTGTTGATACTGATGATGTGATAATTCAGTCAATATCTACAATAATCTGTCTATTCTGATCATGGAATCATTCTATAATTACCAGGAATAATGTGTTGATACTGATGATGTGATAATTCTTTCAACGCAAAGGATAATGTAACCATCTTGGTAATTAAATACGTGTTCATTACCGGAGATAATGTGTCGATTTTGATGGCGTCATAATAATTGATTTTGCTGATATGGTAACCTAGCAAATATGAATAGTAATTGATTTTGGTGATGTGATACATTACTCATTACACATTGTACATGTAATTGGTTTTGATGATGCGATAAACTGATAATTACCAATATTAATTAATTTTGCCAATGTGATAAACTGCTCATCACGAGTAGTAATCAGTTTTGTTGTTGTTATAAATGACTTGTTACGAAAGTAATCACTTTTGCTGATGTATTAACTTGTGTGATAAATACCAGCTCAGTTTTTTAAGCACCACGTGTACTTAGTGTTGTTGATATCAGCTCAGGTTTTAAAGCGCCATTTGTACGAGTGTGGTAAACACCAGCTCAGTATTTAAAGCATCACGAGTATTACTGTGGCGAAAACCAGCTCAGTTTTCAAAACACCACGTGTACTAATGTCATTGACACCGGCTAAGTTTTTAAAGCGCCATATGTACTAGTGTGTTGTATAAATACCGGCTCACTAAAATACCAGCTCAGTTTTAAAAGCACACGTGTATTGGTGTGATGAATACCAGCTCAGTTTTTAAAGCACACGTGTACTAGTATGGCGATGACCAGCTTAGTTTTTAAAGCACTACATTTGGACAGAATCCGTCATTCTCCTTTTATTTAAAAAAGGAAACGCTAGTGATCCTAATAACTTCAGAGGTACTTCTTTGAGTAACATCAACAGCAAACTGTCCAGCTCTGTTGTCTATTCAGGATTACATGAATGGCTTGACTACAACAATATGACAGGCGAATACCAGGCTGATTTAAAAAAATACAATATTTACAATATTTATATATAGCGCAAAATCTTGATAAAATCAAATCTAAGCGCTGAAGCAGACACACACGCAAGCACGCACGCACGCACGCACGCACACACACGCACCACACACACACACCACACACACACACACACACACACACACACACACACACACACACCACACACCCACACACACGCATGGCTATAGATGGGGAGAAAGAATAAAAGCAATAAAAGCAAGAATAAAAGCAATGGAAAATTATAGAGAGCATAGCATATACAATTATATATTATAACCATGTGATTCCCTCCAAGCGGAGACAGGCTGCAGAGGGGGGGGGGGGGGGGGAGGGGGGTTGAGTGAGGTTAGGATTTTATGCGGAGGAGAAAAGGTGAGTTTTGAGAGCGGACTTGAAGGAGACAAAAGTAGGTTGCTGACGGACTGAGAGAGGAAGTTTGTTCCAGGAGAGTGGACCAGAAACAGAGAAGGCTCGTGGACCATAGGTATTGAGCTTAGTGCGTGGAAAGCGAAAAGTCAGAGGATCGGAGGCAGAGCGGAGGGTACGTGAGGGAACATAGATCTCAAGTAGGCTTGACAGGTAATCGGGGGCTGCGTTATTGAAAAAGAATGATTCAATAATTGATCACATGTTCACATTACTGGTAATTATTCAGAAACAATTTACCTATAACAGAAAAGTGTATGTAGTTTTCATTGACTTTGAAAAGGCGTTTGATTCAATTTCAAGAATACGTCTAAGGCCTATGTTGTTAAAGATTGGTATTAAAGGCAAGATATATAAACGTGTTCAA
>JAPXFY010000015.1:80072437-80082437 GCA_030674185.1 Monoplex corrugatus
TACTGACTTACTGACTTACTTACTTACTTACTGATTTACTTACTTACTGACTGACCTACTTACTTACTTATTTGCTTACTTACTTACTTACTTACTTACGTACTTACTCACTTACTTACTCACTTACTTAAATACCTACTTACTTACTTATTTGCTTACTTACTTACTTACTTATGTACTTACTTACTTACTTACTTACTTACTCACTCACTTACATACCTATCTGTGATTAAGAAAATAGTGTCTTCATCTGGTTGATAGACAGGAACCAGAAAATAAAACACGAAAGAAGAATAAGAACGCGTACTTAATACAAAACAAGACAGACGCAAAGTTTCAAACAAACACCAGATACAAAAATTAGGAGAAAAAGACTGAAACTTCCTTGCTGCTCCGTCGAGTGTGAAACTTCCCTGCTGCTCCGTCCTTTTTCTCATACTGGACCGAGCAGCAGGGAAGTTTCAGTCTTTTTCTCTTAATTGTTGTATCTGGTGTTTGTTTGTTTGTTTGTGATCTTACGCTTGACAAAGGCCAGTTTGCCGAAAATTTGCGCCTGTCTTGTCTTGTTGTATTAGATACGCGTTCTCATTCTTCTTTCGTGCTTTTTTTTTTTCTGGTTCCTGTTTGCTTGAATGCGGGCAGTCACAATTGTTTGGGATTTAGTTGATAGACAGCTGAGCATTTGGGCATTGCCTGGGGTGGGGGTGTGGGTTTCTGTCATGTGAGACGAGTTTACACAGAATAGCTAGTGTGTTGTGATTCAGACCTATTTAGAATTGTTTACCTATTTACTTTATATGTATGTTCCTTTTTTGAAGGTAAGATGTCATTTACATATAACCAAGATAATTCCAAGGGAAAGCTGATAATATACCAGTATAAAATATAGACTGGGTGAAACATAGGCTAAGTAGGCCCTCGGGACCTGGCCAGCTCATGGGTTTATGTGCAGGCTTAAGGCTTGTGCCATGATCACCATGCACACGACACCTGTGACATTAGTGCATATGGAATTCGTTCTGAGCGCGGAGACGTCATCCTGAGAAACTGAAACTGAAACTGCAAGTAGCCAGTCGGTGGATAGAGCGAGAAAGTAAAATGATTAATGGTCTGTCTTTGTGATCCACTGTGTTTTGGGGATTTATTGGCCTGCAGGGGATTCTTGTTATGAACTATTATTGTCTTTCCTGATGTGTTTGTTTATTGGTAAAGTTAGAGCGTTGACCTGGCTGACTGTGTAGACTGCTGTACTTGGAAAAGATATGGTAAAACTATACAAACACTGTTCATTTTCTGCTGAAGTAAATGTATGAAATACTATCTTTGCATAATTGCTGAGACAGCTAGATGGATAGACAAATTGCGTCCCTTGACGTCGAGAGACTTTTTCTACCTTTGACGACATATTGCATGATTCACCTGTCTCACCTGTTGGCGTCACTGGGATCGATATTGGCTGCTGCACACTTTGTCACCACCATCTCCCTCCAGGCCCGTCTGTCTTGACTTTTGTGGACAAGTTCATGAGTATTTAGGCCACTGATTTTGGTTATGTTCTCGATGTATGAGATTGGAGGTCTGCCTTTCTTCCTTTTTTCCCCACTGTTTTTCTTTGAAAAAATGGTTGTCATGAGGTCCGTGCTCTTGTTGTGTGACACTTGGCCAATGTAGTTTAGTCTGCTAGTAGTTTTCTGGTGGTATCAAGTTCTTCCAGGACATTTTCATTACGTCTTCTGTTTGCCCATTTGACACGTATGTCCCCTATAAAAAAAACATATCTCTGCTGCCTCAATTCTTCTGCAATCAGTTCTTCTCAGAGTCCAAGCTTCGCAGCCATAAATCATGAGTGGCCAGATCAAACATTTTAAAATTCTAACTTTCAGGATATTGCATGGTTGTGGTCCTAAAGAACGGTGCTGATTTGACTCAAATTATCAAGTCATGTAAATACCAAGCGGAGTCTACACATACCAGTAATAATTATAAAGAAACAGCAAGCCTTTCTTTATTTGTAGTCATATATACCCTTTACTTAATACTTGTGATGATGATGATGATGATGATGATGATGATGATGATGATGATGATGATGATGATGATGTGATGATGATGATGATGATGATGACGACGACAATAATAATGATAATGATACTACTACTACTACTACTACTACTACTAAAAATGATAATAATAATAATAACAATAACAACAACAACAACAACAGTAATGATAATATAATAATAATAATAATAATAATAATAATAATAATAATAATAATAATAATAATAATAACAACAACAACAATAATAATAATAATAATGATAGTAACAATAACGAGAAGAAGAAGAAGAGGAAGAAGAAGAAAAAGAAGAAGAAGAAGAAGAAGAAGAAGAAGAAGAAGAAGAAGAAGAAGAAGAAGAAGAAGAAGAAGAAGAAGAAGAAGAAGAAGAAGAAGAAGAAGAAGAAGAAGAAGAAGAAGAAGAAGAGCTGTGTTTTTCCATTCCAGGCAGTATTCCTGCTTTTTCTTTCGGATGGACTGAAGAGTCTATTATCAGGCCTTGCTAGGAAGTTTGTGTATCTGAATGGTTACAGTGCTGGGGCATCGGTAATATCCATGGCGTGTGTTCACTTGGTGGCTGTATCCATATAATACAGCTTACAGTCTTTGTGGTCCTCTGTGCCTCAGTAGTTTTATTTAGTTCATTTATAATGAGTTATGGATTATGAAATATGGTTGTCACTTTTTTTACGTGTTACTTTATTGAATTACACAACTGTCACTGTTTGTGTGTTTGTTTGCTGGTTAAGTTAGGGCACTGACCTGTTGGAGGTGGGAATTCTACAGTAAAACTGTGTGGTATAGCTATGTTGACAGTCTTTCTTCTCTGATGAAAAACTATGTACATATGTAGTAGTAGTAGTAGTAGTAGTAGTAGTAGTAGTGGTAGTAGTAGTAGTAGTAGTAGTAGTAGTAGTATCATTATCATTATCATTATTATTGTCGTCGTTGTCATCATCATCATCATCATCATCATCATGATTAGGTTCGTCAACACGTTATTCTCTAACATAATATGTGGATGTTTAGAAACTAATGACAGGGGGCAACAGACGCAACACTCTGCTGTTTTCAGAAACTTGTCATAAGACAGGGATAATGACAGTCACTCTGACAGACAGTTGTGTCCCTTGACGTTCAGAGTTATGCCCCCTACCTTTATTTCACGGTTGTGATCTAGAAAACGTCGTTCAACTTTGACATGAAATTTTGGAATATATCGAGAATATTCTGTCCAGTCCAGAACAAAGTGCTCATTATCATGGGAAAATAGCAAACGTATATTTTTTTCTTGTAACCAAATAATTTTTTTTCTGCGATCACTTACTAAGATACACCTTGTACGTTGTCGTTTTAAAACATACACAGTGGCATAACATACATTTTGGGAAAGTGTAACTGAACTTTGTTAAAGTCACTTTGAAAAACAATCAACAAATGTCTCATTGAAATATCTGTACTTTGGATGTACATGAAATAAATTGCAGTTCTTGTCAGTTTACAATTATGTTTTCGACACTTCACTTCAAGTAAAACTGTAGATGTATATAAATCGATTGATATATAACTGAGAAAACGCTACTGACAGATTTTATAACAAAGACAATACAATGCAATATAGAAATTTATTTCGATCCTTCAGAATTAATTATATGTTTCTCCAAGCATTGGTCATGGCACGTGAAATAAATAAAAAGCTCAAATCATAAAGGACTATTATTATAAAAACAAAAGCCTAAATTTTTTTTCTGCCATTCTTCCACTCCGGCACTTGCTTGTTCAAGCTCTTCCCTCCACTCACGTACACGAGTATTAAACACACACACACATTCACGAACAAAGTATGTAGACACCCACACACATTCACGAACAAAGTATGTAGACTTTACATACATTCATGAACAAAATATATAGACACCCACACTAATTCAAGAACAAAATAAATAAACACCCATACACATTCACAAACAAACTACGTAGACACCCACACACATTCACGAACAAAATGTCTAGACACACACACATTCACGAACAAAATATCTTGACACCCACACACATTCACGAACAAAATGTCTTGACACCCACACACATTCACGAACAAAATATCTTGACACCCACACACATTCACGAACAAAATATCTTGACACCCACACACATTCACGAACAAAATGTCTTGACACCCACACACATTCACGAACTAAATATATAGACACCCACACACATTCACGAACAAAATATGTAGACACCCACACACATTCACCAACAAAATAATTATGTAGACACCCACACACATTCACAAACAAAATATGAAGACACCCACACACATTCACAAACAAAATATGTAGACACCCACACACATTCACCAACAAAATATGTAGACACCCACACACATTCACAAACAAAATATGTAAACACCCACAAACATTCACGAACAAACGGACATATCCAGGTGCATATTTTCATCATTCCCCACAACCGTCACTACATGCAAGGTGAAATTCGATATCGCCTTAAAAAAAACGTGTGGCTGGTTGACTGATAGTTTGATCAGGTGGCTAAACCACTTGATCCGCTCCTGTGTGGTGTATTGATTGACAGGTGTTGTTCTATCCATCTGTCAGAACTGTTCGTGTCTTATCGATTCGTTTTTGGTCTTGTCTGCCTGCCCTTACGAAAAATAGCCAGCGATGAGTGAAATGGTTCTCAGTGATCTGACCTAAAAACAGTGGCGTCTTTATGACCTCAACCCCCAGCCAGCTGTCTTAACATTTTGGTTCCTGCACCCTGCCCACCTGGTCACAACAGGAAAACTGGAGGGAAAGAGAGCACCAGGTAGACCCAGGGAGACAATATTGGACGGACTTGCAGAGTGGCTGAAGACAGAGAGGGTGGAAGAGGTGCTTGCGGCAACAAGTGATAGAAACAGATGGAAGGCCATGATGGCCAACGCCATGTGGCAAGGCACCTGATGATGATGATGATGATGATGATGATGATGATGATGATGATGATGATGATGATGATGACCCTACCCACCGGCATCCTGCACTTTTAACCATTCTAGAAAAGCAAACAATTTTTTTTGGATCATTGCATTCAGGAATGTTACCTTTGTAACACCTTTTTTTGGTTTTGTTGTTGTTGTTTTGTTGTTGTTGTTGTTGTTGTTGTTTTGTCCCATTTTCTACGCTGCTTTAATGGTCACACAAGTTGGAGCAATTTTTACAGTGCGATGATGATGATGTCGATGACGATGATAATCTTGACGCTATGGAGTTCCATCTAGGATTGAGACTGCGTGACAGGGCTGTACTCTACGCTTACTATCATAATATATCCTGGCGTCAACCAGGCCCGAGAGTTACAGACACATGTGGTGATGATCAGAAGATTTGAGCAACGTCCTCAATGACGCATCCTCGAAGTGGATGACGACTGCCATACTGTGTGTTTGTGGTTCCAGTCTTCCCAATGAGCCCATAGCACGCTCAACTCTGGGTAGGAGTCGGTTAGAGCCGAAAAATCCCACAATGATATTTGAAGGTACTGATGGGGAAATGAACCCACAACCTTCCAGTCGGTAGTCCATTGCGTTAACCACTACACCACGGACACTGGTCGAAATGCAAGAACTTAACCCTATGACTCCCGTTCCCATCCACTAGCTTCCTGCAGGAAGCTGGTGGATAGGGTGAGGGAGTCAAAAGGTTACGTTTTTGCAGTCCGTGGATACGTTCCGGGAGTCAAAGGGTTAAAGTTGTGTGGCGTTACTGTTACCTTTGTGTTACTGATTGATGTGGGTGGGGCTGGGTGATACTGCCTACCTAAAAGCGTGAGGTCACCTGTGGATTTAGTGATTTTGAGGAGGTGTTGGATACGTTGGTGCCTGTTGGCCTCAGCTCACTAGGGTGACATGTTTTGTGGCTGTGGACTATCCGGGCAATGACCTATGTAGTAGCAAATAGTAGTATGTAGGGACTTGTCTGTTTCACAGACACTGAGCCATTTCTGAATTATCATTATGCTGTATAAGAAAAATATTTCATCTGACTTATGCGTATCATTGTTTTGACTACACACACACACACACACACACACACACACACACACACACACACACACACACAATATATATATATATATGTGTGTGTGGTGTGTGTGTGTGTGAGTGTGTGTGTGTGTGTGTGTGTGTGTGTGTGTGTGTGTGTGTGTGTGTGTGTGTGTGTGTGGTGTGTGTGTGTGTGTGTGTGTTTACAGAATTCTGTTGATATTTGTCAAAACAGTTTTTTCAATTGTAAAATGTGTGTGTGTGTGTGTGGGGTGTGTGTGTGTGTGTGTGTGTGTGTGTGTGTGTTGTGTGTCTGTGTGTATGTATCTAAGTTTAAATATGTATGTGTGCTTGTATGGTGTGTGTATGTGCGCGCATGTGTTAGAGTGTGCGCGCGTTTGTGTGTGCTGTGAGTGTGAGAGTGTGCGTGCGTGTGTGGCGCGCGCGTGTGTGTGTGTGTTGCAAAGCAATAACTTAAGTCTTTGACTCCCTTACCCTATCCATCAGCTTCCTGCAGGAAGCTGGTGGATAGGATGAGGGAGTCTAAATGTTAAGTTTTTGCAGTTTATGAACAGGGTGTGGAAGTCAAAAGGTTAACTATTATGTTTTCAGTGAACCATTGACACTTGAGTCAAACAGGTCAATGCTCCAAGTTGACCAATAAACATAAACAATGCCAATCATATTTCATGACCTTAACCTTCTGCATGCCAATAAAACACTAAAACAGTGGATCCTGAAGGCTGCTGTTAACCTTTTCTCTCCCTCTCTATCTACCAGTTTCCAGCAGGATATTCATTCATTCATTCATTCATTCATTCATTCATTCATTCATTCGTTCGTTCGTTCGTTCGTTCATTCGGTCGTTCGTTCATTTTATTTGTTTATTTATTTTGTTTGTTTGTTTGTTTGTGTATACATTTTATTCATTTACTTATTCATTCATTTATTTATTCTTTCAATTATCTACTCATGAAAACATTTATTCATTCTTTTAGTTAGTTAGTTAGTTAGTTAGTTAGTTAGCTAGTTAGTTAGTTCGTTAGTTATTCATTTATTTATCTATGAATGAAGATATTCAGTTAGTCAGTTAGTAATTGTATTTATCCATTGATTGATACATTTATTCATACATCATTTAGTCATTGTTAATGTACCACGTACAATTTATAACATTTACGATGTTCCCTATGGGAAGAGTTGGTTGTCACAGTGCCAGGCCACCTGGATTTGTTTTCTTGTTGTTGTTGTTGTTGTTGTTGTTGTTGTTGTTAGAAATTTGTTGTTGTTGCTGTTGTTGTTAGAAGTGTGTTGTTGTTGTTTCCGTGCATGCATGACATAAGATTTTGTTATAGATTTTTGCCAGGGATAACACCTTTGTTGCCATGGGATTTTTAACGTGCGTTGAGTTCCTGCTGTACACATCATCTTAGTTCATCGCCTTATCCCAAAGACTTGCAAATCAACCATAACTGCAGAATTAGTAGAGAGGAGGGTGGTGGCGAAAAATCCCTGTCTAATCCATGATTCAAACCTATGTTACTTACATCCCAGGCAAGTAGTTTGACCATACACATTTAAGCCACACACTTAAAGGTTAGGGAGTGAAAGGGTTAATTTGCCCGTGACCTTTTTATAGTCCCGAGCCAAAACAAAAGTTCAGCGGCAGGGGGGGGGGGGGGGGCTGAAGTCAGTGACCCTACGTTCACATTATGCAACTTCGACATATCCGCACCGTCACGCGGCTTGAACTGCACTCTGGTGTCGTGGGGAGACTTGCTGGTGGTTATGTGCCCTTTAACACTTTAGAGTGAGGTGTGAACAATTCGTGGCCGTTTTGGGGGACGAAACACTGTGGCTGTTCTCTGCGTCCGTCGCCCTTAAACAGCAAGGAGGAAGGATCTGTTTTGGATGGAGTTATTGGCGAATAATTTGAATTGACAGGCGACTCCCTGTCACTGTTTCTTCTCTGTTTCTCTTTCTCTGTCTCTAACTGTTGTGTCTGTCTGTGTCTCTGTCTGCCTCTCTCTCTCTCTGTCTCTCTCTTTGTCTATTTGTCTCTTTGTCTCGCTGTCTCTGTCTCTCTGTCACTCTGTCTCTCTCTGTCACTCTGTTCTCTCTCTGTCTCTCTGTCCTCTCTGTCTTTCTCTCTCTTTCTGACTGACTGTCTCTACCTGTACCTCTGTCTCTGTATCAGTCTCTGTCTCGCTGTCTCTCTCTGTCTTTCTCTCTCTTTCTGACTGTCTGTCTACCTGTACCTCTGTCTCTGTATCAGTCTCTTTCTCTCTGTCTCTCTCTCTCTCCTCCCCCCTCTCTCTCTCTGTCCCCCCCTCTCTCTTCTCTTCTCTTCTCTGACTTGTCTGTCTGCCTGTCTTCTATGTCCTCTGTGTATCAGTCTCTCTCTCTGTCTCTGTCTTTCTCTCTCTTTCTGACTGACTGTCTGTCTACTTGTACCTCTGTCTCTGTATCAGTCTCTCTCTGTGTCTCTCTCTGTCTTTCTCTCTCTTTCTGACTGACTGTCTGTCTACCTGTACCTCTGTCTATGTATCAGTCTCTGTCTCTCTCTGTCTTTCTCTCTCTTTCTGACTGACTGTCTGTCTACCTGTACCTCTGTCTCTGTATCAGTCTCTGTCTCTCTCTGTCTTTCTCTCTCTTTCTGACTGACTGTCTGTCTACCTGTACCTCTGTCTCTGTATCAGTCTCTGTCTCTCTGTCTCTCTGTCTTTCTCTCTCTCTCTGACTGTCTGTCTGTCTGTCTGTACCTCTGTCTCTGTATCAGTCTCTCTCTCTGTGTCTCTCTCTCTCTGTCCCTCTCTCTCTTTTCTCTCTCTGACGGTCTGTCTGCCTGTATCTCTGTCTCTGTTTCTCTCTGTCTCTGACTCTGTCTCTCTGTCTGTCTGTCTGTCTTCTCTCTCTCTCTCTATCTCTGTCTATTTGTCTGTCTCTACGTCTCTCTGTCTCGCTGTCTCTGTCTCTCTGTCACTCTGTCTCTGTCTCTCTGTCATTCTGTCTGTCTGTCTATCTCTGTCTATCCCTGTCTGTCTGTCTGTCTGTCTGTCTCTCTCTCTCTCTCTCTCTCTCTCTCGTCTCTCTCTCTCTCTCTGTGAGTGTGTGTGTTAAAAAAAATCTGTTGTTACAAAAAATGTGTGTGTTGTGTGTGTGTGTGTGTGTGTGTGTGTGTGTGTTGTATGTAGTGTGTGTGTGTTTGTATGTGTGTGTGTGTTGTATGTATGTGATATATATATATATAGTGTGTGTGTGTGTGTGTGTGTGTGTGTGTGTGTTGTATGTTGTGTGTATATATAATTATAGTGTGTGTGGTGTGTGTGTGTTGGGGGTGTTGGTGTGACAAGCTATAAACCAAATACTTCTTTTTTTCATGCTTAGCGAAACAATCTTTTTCTCAAGATAAAAAGAAATGGAGGAGAAAGAAAGGAATTATATCATGTAAATACCCTAGCTGTTGGGTTTTTAACATTTGGGTGACAAAGGGTGACAAAGCAGCGTGTAAAAATATAAGGAAACAATGAAAAATAAATCCTATGGTAAGAAAACAGACTTTTATCTCTCGCACACCACCAGGCTTAGGTGCACCTGTGTTTTCATATTGTACAATGGTTTGAACTGAGTCAAAAATGTGGCTTGGTGCAGAGGGATAGATGCCACTGTGTGCAACTACTATTGTGTCCATCTATCATTGTGTTTACCTACCATTGCGTTCACTTAACATTGTGTTCATGTACCATTGTCTCCATTGTGTCCATGTACCATTGTCTCATGTTCCAGACCATGCTCCCTAAACATTGTCTACTTACCATTGTATTTGTGTATGTATGTGCGTGTTTTGTTGTTGTTGTTGTTGTTGTTGTTGTTTGGTTGTTGTTCCTTTTGTG
>JAPXFY010000015.1:80087437-80094937 GCA_030674185.1 Monoplex corrugatus
TAACTCGCAGTCAGTCGAACAGCACTAGGAGCTGAAAAGGTGACTGAGGGTCTATCTGGGGTGTTTTGACTTTTTCTCAAAATTGATTTCTGTAGAGTACAATCTATCCCACACAGATTATTTTTCTTGAAAAAATAATAATCAATTTAAAGTGGTATTTAATGCACTGATCGCAGCAGAAAGAACGCAATTTCCTACCAAAAGTATCTATTTTTGTCTCTTATTATAAAACCGTAAACAGTACCCGCATATGTAATATATATATATGTACTGACAAAAAGCTCTTTGGTGCACATTTCAGATAATGACAGGTAAAATTAGAAACAAACCGGGTCAAAGCCACCAAATAAAGAAATTTAAGGAAAATGAGTGGGAGAGCACACAAAAACTTTAGAGGCCGTTTTCTCAAAATGGCCGTCATACAACTTAATAACTTTAAACATACATAACTTCTACATTTTTTGGAGTACAGCTTTATTCAAGTACCAAAATAATCAGCAGAATGTACACTTTCCAGTGATTTGTATATCTGAAAATGCCTAAAATGCTAGTTAAGATTGATTTCGTGGTGGGAGGTCACATATACTCAATCTCTGATGTCTCGAGTTTAAACCAAGCCTGCAACACAGAAACTGTCCTGTTCGCTGCCCATCTTAATGTTCCAGCCATTCTGGGAGTGTCCGCTGTGTCTTTAATAAGTCCTGTTTCGCTCCCACCCCACCCCCCTTCCTGTTTGACAGGTCCAACGGTCACATCGGTAAACGTTGTCGGATTGTAAACGGAAGAACCTGGGTTCGGTTCGCCTAGACATTCTCTGCCTGGTAGGTCAAGGACGAAGAAGTTTTCCGATCTGTCAAGTCCACATGTGTGGAAACCTGTCAGTTCACAAACATTTTTCCACGTGTACACGCACACAGAATATCAAATGTGCGTGTGAGATATTGTGTAAGTGATGTCAATGGCTGGTTTTTGGAAACATGAAAACATCAAGCATGCACGAGCATTGGAAACGGTGTCTGCAGACTGTTCGATAACACACCTATAGCGCTGTCTGGGAAAAAGTACAGGCATCCGAAGAAAACAGGAACACACATACACACACACACACACACACACACACACACACACACACACACACACACACACACACACACAAACACACACACATACACACATACATATACATACATATATATATACGCACACACACACACACACACAGGCACGAACACACAAACACACACACACCAACACACACACACACACACACACACACACACACACACAAAACAACACACAACACACATACACTCACACATGAACACGTACACACACATACACACGCTTACACATACACACACACACACACATACACACACACACACATATACCACACACACACACACACCTTGCGGTGTATTGAGTTTTTGCAAAAGCTTGAGAAGCCTGGTGAACTGGAAGGAGCGCGTATGGATTTTCCCAAGTGCGATGAATCCCTCTTCAATAGACTCGACCCTCTGAATGTTAACCCTTTGACTTCTGCACCCCACCCATCAACTGCAAAAACTTAACCTTTTGATCTCTCACCTTACCGACTAGCTTCCTGCAGGAAGTTGGTGGATAGGGTGACGGGGTCAAAGATTAATGTCTTGCTTTACTAGCATGGTTGATACTGCAGGATGCTGATGGACAGGGTGCAGGAGTCAAAGGGTTTATCAGTGATGAAAAGAAAACTAAACAACACATTGCCATGGTACATTAACAACCAGAATAAGTACAAATAATGCGAAGAATGCATTCAATGATGAAAGATCATCTTCATTTCAAATGTTATCATACTTAACTGAACACAGGTAGGCTATACACCAAACAGTTGGCTTTTGAATCTGATGCATGCCAATCATTTAAATGAAGCCAAATTCATGTGGTCATCTTTTAGGATCCCATAAAGCAAAACATTGATATTGAGATCTCTCTCTCTCTCTCTCTCTCAATCACACACACACACACACACACACACACACACACACACACACACACACACACACACACACACACACACACACACACACACACACCACCTTTTTTCGTTTCCAACAAACAATAAAGAAAAAAAAGAAGTAAAAACTGGAAATGATGTAATATGGAGTCTGATCCAAAAGTCTCGTCTCGTTCTTTGCGAAAGAAAGATGAAAAGCCCAATGTATGTGACATTTTCAGTCTTTCAAAATGCTCTCCACTTCTCTCTTCACTGACTTTCATCTACCGCAGCTGCGAGTCAAATGCTTGGATGGTAGTCTTGATATGGTAACAAGCTCTGGCGTCACTGCTATTCCGAAGTCCCGGATTCTTGAACACTTCTACCCAGCCACGTTTTGCTTCAGAATGGTAAACATCCAGAAACCGCTTGGGGCTAAGTCAGGAAGAACTTGAAAGGACTGCTCTTGTAGATAGGTCACAGTGACCTTGACTTTTATAGGCACTTGTGTTGTCATGTAGAAAGAACGTTTTGTTGGTACAAGCATTCGGACGAAAAATGCTTTCTACATGATATGTCGCGGTAAGAGTTAGACTTTCCCGGTACAACAGCGACCGCAGCTAAGTCTTGAAAATTAAAGAAAACGTAAGAAAAAAGAAAAATAATATATTAAAAAAAGAAAAAAGAGATAAAAAGTCTCTTACGGCTTTGACAACCAGGTCTCGGTACAACGGGTCATTCTCATTAGCACCTTTCAATTGTGTTGGACCGTTTGTTTGGGATGCTAACTGAGGTGATCCCCAGTTGCTTGGGATACTATAGAAGTGATTCCCGTTTGTCTGGGATACCACAAAAGGTGATTCCCGTTTGTTTGGGATACTATAGAAGGTGTTCCTTGTTTGTTTGGGATACTATAGAAGGTGATCCCCGTTTGTTTGGGATACTATAGAAGGTGATTCCCGTTTGTGTGGGATACTATAGAAGGTGATTCCCGTTTGTTTGGAATACTATAGAGGGTGATTCCTGTTTGTGTGGGATACTATAGAAGGTGATTCCTGTTTGTGTGGGATACTATAGAAGGTGATCCCCATTAGTTTGGGATACTACAGAAGTTTATCCCGGTTTCGTCATCTGTGATGACGACATGTAGTCGTTTGGGGCCCTCTGGTTGAGACGTTCCAAACATTTGTTTAACCCTTTGACTTCTGCACCCTACTCACCAACTGCAAAATCTTAACTCTTTGACTTCCTGCCTGAAGATGGTGGATAGGGTGAGGCAGTCAAAGGATCACGTGTTTGCTTAGCTAGCATGGTTGGCAATGTAGGATGCTGGTGGACATGCTGTACGAGTCAAAGGATTAAAACTCCGAACACTTTTTTTCTGCTCCTCTCTCAGAAGATGAGGTATCCAATAGTATCCAATATTCAGCTGGCAGCCACTTTCCGCAACTCAAGATCATACCGCATGGTACCTTCCACAGTGCCATATGAAACACTACTAGTTTCATTTATTTCATTCACGAACTGAACTATGCAGATCCTCTTTCAAATACTCTCAATACCAGATGAGGTCTCTGCCACCTCACTCCCCTACGACCTCAGGGTTATATAGTTATCTAGGTAGGACCTCAGCACCTGGCCAGCCCGTGGGTTTATATGCAGGCTGAAGGCTTGCGCCGTGATCATTCTGGATCTTCTCCTCACATGGCGCCTGTGACGTTATCATCAGCATCATCATGTGCCCTGCCGCATGGCTTGGCTATCATAGCCCTCCATAATTATATATCTATCCCTTGTCGCCGCATGCACATCTTCCACCCTCTCTGTCCTCAGCCACCCTGCAAGTCCGTCCAATATTTTCTCCCTGGGTCTACCTGGTGTTCTCCCTCAAGCTTTCCTGTTGCTATGACGTTAGTAATATATGAAATTCATTCCGAATCCGGGGATGTCATCTTGAGAGAAACTGAAACTGAAACTGAAACTGAAAATACCAGATGAACACTTTGTTCGTTTCAAGCCTTACCACAACGTCCACACCGGTACTTAACTTTCAGTCAGTTTTGTTTGAAACTGTCAATCTACAGGCAAGCTGTCATATATGACACACAGTTATCTCCATACACATTTCTCAAATCGCCATGAATATGGATGGGACCGTCTCCCAGTTCAAGCTATTGTAAAGACACAGCATCTGACCAGCTCTATGCTATGACTCCTTTTTCCAGACGCACAGTCAGTTACATCACAACTGCAATGACGTTATACAATTTAAATGGATATGGTGTCAGTACAATATTGTGAATATTAACAACGCAAAAGGTTATATCTGATCTCATGTAAGGTAAAAGCAATTATCAATAACCAGTTCCGGAATGTCAGACAAAGTGACAAGACTTTTGGATCAGAACTCGTCATCAATGGAAGTCTGCAGGGGACCAAAATAAACACATAAAAGCATTATTCAGTCGTCAGTATTACAAAATGTCCTTTGCACAAACACCGCCATGTTGTCATTTAGTACGCATTCTGTTGACGTCATTCACCATAACGTCCACTGTCAACTGACGTCATTCACTTTAATCGCAATCTTGTTCGTATTAACACATCAATGACGTCATTGGCAACGACGTTGGTCTCTTTCGAACAAATGTTCCAATGACACGTTTCATTAGGACTTCAGACACTTGGGTATTCAAACTCCATGATGCCATTCATTGTGATGTCAGTCTATTCTGTACCAACACTCCCGTGACGTCATTCATTATCAAAGTAACGTCATTCATTGTGACGCCGAATTGATTGGTCCTAACACGTTCATGATGACGCCAGTTTTACTGGCTCTAGCACCCCGGTGACGTCATTCACCGTGACGTCGATCTCGTTTCAAGGCAGTGGGATGACGTCAAAGGCCATGACGTCAGAGTGTCTGGAAGGCAGGGTTGGCGGGGCGCAGTGGGTCAGACTGGAGCAGGCCAAGCATGGCGGTGTGTTCACGGGATCGCATTCTCAGGGTGGTCAGTGTGTCTTCCGTGTTGTTCACAGGTAACTTGTCACCCATCAGGGGGCCTCCTACGGCTGTGGGGCAAAACATATCACAGTCGTTTTGTTAGTTATTATTTAACATTTTTCTTTATTCAACTTTCTTTTTTTACAAGACAGAAATTCTGTGTTATGATATCAATACAGTAAATTCAGTTGAGAACATTTGTACAGTGAAAGATTATAATACGACAAATATATGAAGACATATTGTTATACATACAGTACCAGTGTAGATCATCATCATCACCGTGCCATGCCGCATGGTGTTGGCGATCATGGCCTTCCATACGAATTTATCTTTTGTCGCTGCAAGTATGTATATATCCTACCCTTTATGTCCTCATCCATCTCCATAAATAGTTTAATATTTTCTTCCTGGGTTTACCTGATGATCTTTTAACCCTTTAGCTTTCCTATTGTGACTAGGTGCTGAAATTTCTCTTCTCTTAATAAATGTCCTATAGTGTTGCTTGTCTTTTCCTAATCTTCTTCATTAATGTTCGTTTTGTGTTTGTTTCCTTCAAGACTGTCTCGTTTGCTTTCTTTGCTGTGCATGAAAATCTTAACATTACCCTCAGAAACCACATTTCACCTGCCTTAATCTTGTTCCGATTTTGCGAGTTCACTGTCCAGGCTTTGCACCCGTACAACAGCATTGGTACCAGGATAGATACATGACAGAAAATATGATATTTAATACAGACTCATCATTACACAGCGAAAAATAAATTGAAAACACATAGATGATAAACTAATTGTTTTCATTTCGATGTCAACACACGTGGACCTTTAATAAAAAAAAAACAACAACAAAAAACCGAAAAACCCATGTTGTTATTGATGTAAATGTACGTTATGTTCTTCAGTATCAAATATGGATAGTTGTGATAGCTGCTGCTTTTCTTTGGAATGTGTTTACATTGATGTCTATGTCCATAGCAGTAGTTCTTGTTTTAATCTCCCGTCTAATAAAAAAAAAAAGGGGGGGGGGGTAGGGTATATCATATTACCTGGGAGGGATGTGTAGCACTGTGTGTGTGTGTTTGTGTATGTGTGTGTGTGTGTGTGTGTGTGTGTGAGAGAGAGAGAGAGAGAGAGAGAGAGAGAGAGAGTGTGTGTACGTGTGATGTATGATGTGTGTATGTTTGCTTGTGTATGTGTGTAAGTGTGTGTGTGTGTACGTGTGTGCATGTGTGTGTATGTGTGTATGTATGTATGTATGTATGTATGTATGTATGTATGTGTGTGTGTATGTGAGTGTGTATGTGTGTGTGTTTGTGTGTATGTGTGTGTGTTTGTGTGTATGTGTGTGTGTTTGTGTGTATGTGTGTGTGTTTGTGTGTATGTGTATCTGTATGTGTGTGTACCTAGTGCCATCAGCATCAGCATCATCATCCTCACCATCATCATCACAATATTCTCATCATCATCATCTCACCATCCCCATCATCACCACAATATTCATCATCATCATCATTATCATCATCACCATCACCATCATCACCACATATTCATCATCATCATCATCACCATCCCATCATCACCACAATATTCATCATCATCATCATTATCATCATCATCATCACCATCATCACCACAATCATCATCAATCATCATTATCATTATATCATCATCATCATCCTCATCATCATCATCATCATCATCATCATCATCATCATCCAGCATCATAGCATTAAAAAATGTCCCCGATTCTGTGGCCATTCATGTCCTGCTCTCACTCATTCTGACCGATGGCTTCCGTGGGTTGTCACATTCACCCCACCCCCATTGTTAACACCTTAACAATGTGTAAGGATTTTGCCTGGGATGAAGCAGTTTTTCAGATGGTCGATGGCAGATTTGGGTGGAGCGCATATGGGATTGTCTTAGTATAATGAATCCCTCTTAAAAAGAATTCTAAATTTGGTTAAAAAAAAAGTCTGGAGGTTTGGTGGAGAGTCGAAATGAGCGACGTGGGGATAGTTTCAGTTTCAGTTTCAGTTTCTCAATTTCCGTGCTCGGAATGAATTCCATGTGCACTAACGTCACAGGTGCCATGTGACGGAGAAGATCCAGAATGATCACAACACAAGCCTTAAGCCTACACATAAACCCACGAGCTGGCCAGGTCCTGATGTATTACCTAGACAGTTCCATAACTCTGAGGTCGTAGGGGAGTGAGGTGATAGAGACCTCAACTCTTCCCGGGGCCAGCACCACGAGGGCGGCGCCCATCCCCTCTTCCTCGCTTAAAATTCACATTCATATTCACATTTTTCCAAAGACTTCAGAAAGACAAGAAGGCTATTTGGTCTTCGAGGGATGGGACCAGGGAAATCAACCTATCTCTCCAATGTTTTATACCAAGGCAGCCGGGCAATGCCCTGCTCTTCACGATTGTCAACTGCCGTGGGATCTTTAGCATGCGCAACCAGAAAAAGGCACACGGATCCCACTCGTTTTTCGTCCCCTTTTGAAGG
>JAPXFY010000015.1:80099937-80104937 GCA_030674185.1 Monoplex corrugatus
ACACACATACATAGATTGGCAAATAAGCAAAATTACAGTCAACCTCAAAAGTTGCAGTTGTCTTTTTTTTTTTTCAAAGATAGCGTATTGAGCTCGGAATTCATTCCATATGCATCAAACGCTGAAGATGCCATGTGATGGAGCAAAAATCCAAAATGATTTTGGCATAAACCAATAAGTCAGCGCATAGACCCTACGCGGTGGTAAGGTTTTGAGATTGTACCCTTACTTGAGTTGTTTTGTTTGTTTGTTTGTTTGTTTGTTTGTTGTTGTTTGTTGTGTGTTTAGTTGTCATCTGTCTGTTTCTTGTTTTTCCTTTGTTTTGTTTTGTTTGTTTTCGTTCGTTTTTTTCGTTTTTTTTTATTTTTTTATTATTGTTTTATTGTTTGCTGTGTGTGTATGTGTGTGTGTGTGTGTGTGTGTGTGTGTGTGTGTGTGTGTGTGTGTGTGTGTGTGTGTATCTTTTTTTTTTTTTTTTTTCATAGAACCGTGGACTCAAGATTCAATATGACATCTGGAATCTAATCCCAGCCTTGCACAGTGAAAACCTGGCCTGATGACTACCTGTCTTAACGCTCTCATCACGTGTGTGGAGTCAGCTTAATGTTATGTCCTTGGTCCCTCTTCCCTCCCCCTTCACCTACCTATTTCCAGACCTTGCCAGCGTTTGGGTGTTCTGAGTAAACTCAATTCGTCTGTCTGATAATTGATGGCAGATTTGGGTGGAAAGAATATGGAATTGTCCGAACGCGAAAGAAACCCTTCTGAACAAACTGGAAACGAATTTGCGTGTGGGTTTTATGTCCATCTTTGTATATCAGTGTGTCATTAAAACAACGCAGTCTACATTGTATTGCAAAATGTACCTCTTCATCTGTGACGCTCCATAGAAAATAAACAAACAAACAAATAAAAAACATTTAAACATGGAGTGAAGCATTGTATTATAATGTATCTCCCCATCTACATTGTCCCACGAAGACAAAAAAAGTAAGTAAGCAACTCAGTAAGCTAACAGCATATGGTACACTCCTTTTTTTGTTTGTTTTTCTTCCTTTTTTTTCTCTCTATTCTTTTCCGGATATACGCTTTCATACTTTAAAATAACGTTCAGGCAAGTAAACGACATTGCGTTTATGTGGTGATAGTTTGTTCGCATCTGTGCATTTTTTTTTCACAAGTCACTTCTGCCTCTGTTTCCATGCTAGACGTGTTTTAACCACAAACGTCTCCGTATAATATAATCTGTAAGATGATTGTGTGTCATTTACTGTAATTGTAAATACAGACATTGCCTTAAAACTGAAGTGAAATAATTCTATGACTCAGAAACGTTATTTAGATCTGTACGCTTACAGATACGAGACGAGAGTATCAGTATGTGACAGCCAGTTGCCTGTCTGCCTTATCTATGTCTATGGCTCCCAGGCCTACAGCAAAGAACCATTATCAAAATGCCAGCATTGTGGTCGCGCATGAAAAGGTGTTTTTTTTTTTCAGACTGTAGTCATTATGAAAATGATGATATTGTGCCCATCTGTGAAGGGGGCTTTTACATAACTTTAACACCTGGACGCATTATTACATTTTGTTTTGTTCTTCAGAGGAAATGACAGCCCTTGAAATTGTCAGGAGACAAGTGTTTGCAAACTGTTGCCTTGCCTATGTAATAGTGACCGTGACACTATGAATGATGGCATCAACAAATTGTTACAAGGTTACTGTTTGTTTTGTTGGTGCCATTGTTACAGTCACAGTCGCAGAGTTGTAAAATGGGACAATTCAGGATGTTGTCAAAATAGGACAAATTATGATATTGTACAATAGGACAATTCAGGACGTTGTAAAAATAGGACAAATTATGATATTGTACAATAGGACAATTCAGATCGTAAAAACAGGACAAATTATGATATTGTACAATAGGACAATTCAGGACGTTGTAAAAATAGGACAAATTATGATATTGTACAATAGGACAGTACAGGTCGTTAAAAACAGGACAAATTATGATATTGTACAATAGGACAATTCAGGATGTTGTAAAAATAGGACAAATTATGATATTGTACAATAGGACAATTCAGGATGTTGTAAAAATAGGACAAATTAAGATATCGTACAATAGGACAATTCAGGTCGTTAAAAATAGGACAAATTATGATATTGTACAATAGGACAAATCAGGACGTTGTAAAAATAGGACAAATTATGATATTGTACAATAGGACAATTCAGATCGTAAAAAGTAGGACAAATTGAGATATCGTACAATAGGACAATTCAGGTCGTAAAAATAGGAAAATTATGATATTGTACAATAGGACAATTCAGGACGTTGTAAAAATAGGACAAATTAAGATATCGTACAATAGGACAATTCAGGCGTTTAAAAATAGGACAAATTATGATATTGTACAATAGGACAATTCAGGTCGTTGTAAAAATAGGACAAATTATGATATTGTACAATAGGACAATTCAGGTCGTAAAAGTAGGACAAATTAGATATCGTACAATAGGACAATTCAGGATCGTTGTAAAAATAGGACAAATTATGATATTGTACAATAGGACAATTCAGGACGTGTACAAATAGGACAAATTAAGATATCGTACAATAGAACAATTCAGGACGTTGTAAAAATAGGACAAATTAAGATATCGTACAATAGGACAATTCAGGTTGTTAAAAATAGGACAAATTATGATATTGTACAATAGGACAATTCAGGTCGTAAAAATAGGACAAATTATGATATTGTACAATAGGACAATTCAGGTCGTTAAAAATAGGACAAATTATGATATTGTACAATAGGACAATTCAGGTCGTAAAAATAGGACAAATTATGATATTGTACAATAGGACAATTCAGGTCGTTGTAAAAATAGGACAAATTATGATATTGTACAATAGGACAATTCAGGTCGTTGTAAAAATAGGACAAATTATGATATTGTACAATAGGACAATTCAGGTCGTTAAAAATAGGACAAATTATGATATTGTACAATAGGACAATTCAGGTCGTTGTAAAAATAGGACAAATTACGATATTGTACAATAGGACAATTCAGGACGTTGTAAAAATAGGACAAATTATGATATTGTACAATAGGACAATTCAGGTCGTTAAAAATAGGACAAATTATGATATTGTACAATAGGACAATTCAGGTCGTTAAAAATAGGACAAATTACGATATTGTACAATAGGACTATTCAGGTCGTAAAAGTAGGACAAATTGAGATATCGTACAATAGGACAATTCAGGTCGTAAAAATAGGACAAATTATGATATTGTACAATAGGACAATTCAGGACGTTGTACAAATAGGACAAATTAAGATATCGTACAATAGAACAATTCAGGACGTTGTAAAAATAGGACAAATTAAGATATCGTACAATAGGACAATTCAGGTCGTTAAAAATAGGACAAATTATGATATTGTACAATAGGACAATTCAGGTCGTAAAAATAGGACAAATTATAATATTGTACAATAGGACAATTCAGGTCGTAAAAATAGGACAAATTATGATATTGTACAATAGGACAATTCAGGTCGTAAAAATAGGACAAATTATGATATTGTACAATAGGACAATTCAGGTCGTTGTAAAAATAGGACAAATTATGATATTGTACAATAGGACAATTCAGGTCGTTGTAAAAATAGGACAAATTATGATATTGTACAATAGGACAATTCAGGTCGTAAAAATAGGACAAATTATGATATTGTACAATAGGACAATTCAGGTCGTTGTAAAAATAGGACAAATTATGATATTGTAAAAATAGGACAATTCAGGTCGTTGTAAAAATAGGACAAATTATGATATTGTACAATAGGACAATTCAGGTCGTTTAAAAATAGGACAAATTATGATATTGTACAATAGGACAATTCAGGTCGTTAAAAATAGGACAAATTACGATATTGTACAATAGGACAATTCAGGACGTTGTAAAAATAGGACAAATTATGATATTGTACAATAGGACAATTCAGGTCGTTAAAAATAGGACAAATTATGATATTGTACAATAGGACAATTCAGGTCGGAAAAGTAGGACAAATTGAGATATCGTACAATAGGACAATTCAGGTCGTAAAAATAGGACAAATTATGATATTGTACAATAGGACAATTCAGGTCGTAAAAATAGGACAAATTATGATATTGTACAATAGGACAATTCAGGATGTTGTAAAAATAGGACAAATTAAAATTATTGTACAATGGGACAAGTCAGGGTGTTGTAAAATAGTATAATTCAGGATGTTTAAAATAGTACAATTCAGGATACTGTAAAGTAGTATAATTCAGGATGTTATAAAATAGTACAATTCAGGATACTGTAAAGTAGTATAATTCAGGATGTTATAAAAGAGGACAATTCAGGATGTTATTAAATAGTACAATTCAGTATGTTATAAAAGAGGACAATTCAGGATGTCATAAAATAGGACAAATCTGGAAATTGTAAAGATAAAGAATTTGAGATGTTGTAGAATAGGACAATTCAGAATGATATAAAAATAAGACAACCCAAAACGTTGTACAAATAGGACCCTCACGCTACATCTATCAAAACACTCTATATGACCTATGACGTATTGATCAGACACATGAAGGCCACCTAAAGCTCCCCTCCTCTCGCAGGGTAGGTGTTTTGGCCAGGAGTTAATGCTAGTGTAGCTACTACAGAAAACTTACAGGGCTGAAGTCAGGGTACCAGGCTTGCAGGTGCCTTCTAACAAACTATGGTGCCATGCGGTACGACTTTTCCCACCGTCAAGTTCCATGACACCTGGCCGGAACTGAGAAATAGAAGACGAAGAAGAACAAGAAGAAGAAGAAGAAGAAAAAGTAAAGAGAAGAAAGAAGAGGAGGAGGAGGGTAGGAGAAGAAGAAGAAGAAAAAAGAACAGAAGAAAAAGAAGATGACGGAGAATGAAGAAAAGAAGGAGATGAGAAAGGAAGA
>JAPXFY010000015.1:80109937-80114937 GCA_030674185.1 Monoplex corrugatus
GTTCGTTTAAATGTTGAAGGCATTGGTCTCCTACGGAGGCGTAAAAGTAATGTGTGATATCTTGGCCAACCGTTCAAAATATCTTTGAACTATTTAATCACACACACACACACACACACACACACACACACACACACACACACACACACACACACACACACACATACACACACACACACACACACACACACACACACACACACACACACACACACACACACACACATACAACACACACACACACCACACACACACACACACACACACACACACACACACACACACACACACACACACACACACACACACACACACATTCGTCTAAGAGCACATAATGTGAATAGACGTTAAAAGAAATAACGAACGAACACACACAGATGGTGGATAAAAGTAGACAAGACTGAAGAATCTAATAAAGTTATTGATTTGTTTATATGTGAATCGCCCAGGTTCGATCCCCGGCGTGGAAAAAAAAAAAAAAAAAAAAAATAGACAACAGCAGAAGGGCATCCAGGAGTCATGACCTGGATGTGGCCCGGCCCCCCGAGAGTGTAAGGAATTCAGGGCCGAAACACTTGTCTAAAGGGGGTTACTTCTCTGAAGACCTTCTGTTGTCTAGCTCTCCCTAGAGTTTCTTTCTACCTGAATTTTTTATATGTGCATGTATTTGCGTATTCGTTCATTCTGTTTATATGCGGACCTTTGTTTTTTACAAAGTGCAGTAGACTCAGTATCGGATATCTCCAGTTCAAACCCAGCCCGCAACATAAAAACCTGGCCTGTTGGCTGCCCATCTTTAATGTATTCATCGTTCTTGTGGTGCCATGTCGGCTTAGTGTGTCATAAGTCGGTTCCCCATTCCTCTCTGTTTCAACATCTCGCCAGCGCATAGGGTTTTGTGTAGGCTCGCGGAGCCTTGCAGATAATTACTTAAATATTTGGATGGAGAGCATATGGAAATGTCCGAGTGCGATGATCCCTCTCGAAAAAATTCCAAAAGTTATGATTTTTTTTTTTTACCTGTAGCGGACGGAAGATGGTAGCTGGCCGTTTCAGGAAGCATGTACTGCGCAGGCGCGGGCGGGGAAGTGACGACAGTGTTTTGTGGGACAGGGAGGTAAGTGTTGATGCTGGACAACTGGTTACTGCCTACTTGTTTCCGCCACCTGGCTCGTCGGTTACTGAACCACACCTGTACACGGGCCTCCGTCAGTTTGGTCCTCTGGGCTAATTCCTCTCGCGTGTAGATGTCCGGGTAATGGGTGCGTTCGAAGGCTCGTTCCAGTTCCTCCAGCTGTTCCGCCGTGAAAGTAGTGCGGCTCCTCCGCTGTTTCCGCTTGACTTCCAGTCCTGGTTCTGAGTCACAGTCTGATAGATCTGCTGACACAGTGACAGGCAATTAACGACATGAGACACTATAATTATGATCATCAGAGTGATGATGATGTCGATGACGATAACGATAACAATGACGGCGATGGTGATGGTGATGGTGATGCTGATGCTAATGGTGATGATGAATATGATGATTCGAGTTTGTTAGAGGCCCTATAGAGATTGAAGAGAGAGAGAGATAGAGACACAAAGAGAGAGAGGGGGAGAAAGAGAGAGAGAGAGACAGACAGACAGACGGACAGACATGCAGACAGACGGACAGACAGACAGACAGACGGACAGACAGACTGACAGACAGAGGGAGGCAGAGACAGAGAGACAGATAGGAACAAAGAGAGAGAGGGAGGGAGAGAGAGAGAGAGGAGAGTCAGACAGACAGACAAAATACAGGCAGACAGACAGACAGAAGACAAAGAGAGACGGAGAGATAGACACACAGACACAGAGACAGACAGACGGACAGACAGACAGACGGACAGACAGACAGACAAAGAGACGGCTATGGATACAAATAATGTATAAACCAATGTGCACTGTCCCTTATGGTGAGGTAAATGAACTATTCACATCATGGTATAAAGCAAATTATACAGGACACAGCAAGCTTACACAGGACACAGCAAGCTTACACAGTACACAGCAAGCTTACACAGGACACAGCAAGCTTACACAGTACACAGCAAGCTTAACAGGATACCTGCAAACTTATACAGGTACAAACAAGCTTATACTGTAACAACAGCTTACACAGTACACAGCAAGCTTACACAGGAACAGCAAGCTTATACAGGACACAACAAGCTTACACGTACACAGCAGCTTAAAGGACACAACAAGCTTACCAGGACACAACAAGCTTACACAGGACACAACAAGCTTATACAGGACACAGCAAGTTACCAGGACACACTAAGCTTTCATGTATCAGGACACAACAAGCTTACACAGGACACAACAAGCTTACACAGGACACAACAAGCTTACACAGGACACAGCAAGCTTATACAGGACACAGCAAGCTTACACAGTACACAGCAAGCTTACACAGGACACAACAAGCTTACACAGGACACAGCAAGCTTACACAGGACACAGCAAGTTTACACAGAACACAACAAGCTTACACAGGACACAACAAGCTTACACAGGACACAACAAGCTTACACAGGACACAACAAGCTTACACAGGACACAGCAAGCTTATACAGGACACAACAAACTTACACAGGACACAACAAGATTATACAGGACACACAGCTTACATGTATACAGGACACAGCAAGCTTATACAGGACACAGCAAGCTTATAAACACAGCAAGCTTATACAGGACACAGCAAGCTTACACGGACACAACAAGCTTACACAGGACACAGCAAGCTTCACAGGACACAACAAGCTTATACAGGACACAGCAAGCTTACACAGGACACAACAGCTTATAAAGGACACAACAAGCTTATACAGGAAACAACAAGCTTACACAGGACACAGCAAGCTTCCACAGGACACTACAAGCTTTACAGGACACAGCAAGCTTATACAGGAAACAAAAGCTTACACAGGACACAGCAAGCTTATACAGGACACAGCAAGCTTATACAGGAAACAACAAGCTTCCACAGGACACAACAAGCTTAACAGGACATAGCAAGCTTATACAGGACACAACAGCTTCCACAGGACACAGCAAGCTTATACAGGAACAACAAGCTTACACAGGACACAACAAACTTATACAGGACACAGCAAGCATACACAGGACACAGCAAGCTTACACAGGACACAGCAAGATTATACAGGACACAGCAAGCTTACACAGGACACAACAAGCTTACATAGGACACAGCAAGCTTACACAGGACACAGCAAGTTTACACAGGACACAGCAAGCATACACAGGACACAACAAACTTATACAGGACACAGCAAGCTTACACAGTACACAGCAAGCTTATACAGGACACAGCAAGCTTACACAGTACACAGCAAGCTTACACAGGACACAGCAAGCTTTCATGTATACAGGACACAACAAGCTTATACAGGACACAACAAGCTTAAACAGAACACAACAAGCTTAAACAGGACACAGCAAACTTACACAGTACACAGCAAGCTTACACAGGACACAGCAAGCTTTCATGTATACAGGACACAACAAGCTTATACAGGACACAACAAGCTTACACAGTACACAACAAGCTTAAACAGGACACAGCAAACTTACACAGGACACAGCAAGCTTTCATGTATACAGGACACAACAAGCTTATACAGGACACAGCAAGCTTTCATGTATACAGGACACAGCAAGCTTTCATGTATACAGGACACAGCAAACTTACACAGGACACAGCAAGCTTTCATGTATACAGGACACAACAAGCTTATACAGGACACAGCAAGCTTTCATGTATACAGGACACAACAAGCTTATACAGGACACTGCAAGCTTTCATGTATACAGGACACAACAAGCTTATACAGGACACAACAAGCTTATACAGGACACTGCAAGCTTTCATGTATACAGGACACAACAAGCTTTCATGTATACAGGACACAACAAGCTTACATGTATACAGGACACAACAAGCTTACATGTATACAGGACACAACAAGCTTTCATGTATACAGGACACAACAAGCTTATACAGGACACAACAAGCTTACATGTATACAGGACACAGCAAGCTTTCATGTATACAGGACACAACAAGCTTAAACAGGACACAGCAAGCTTTCATGTATACAGGACACAACAAGCTTATACAGGACACAACAAGCTTTCATGTATACAGGACACAACAAGCTTATACAGGACACAACAAGCTTAAACAGGACACAACAAGCTTAAACAGGACACAGCAAGCTTTCATGTATACAGGACACAACAAACTTATACAGGACACAACAAGCTTAAACAGGACACAGCAAGCTTTCATGTATACAGGACACAACAAGCTTAAACAGGACACAGCAAGCTTTCATGTATACAGGACACAACAAGCTTAAACAGGACACAGCAAGCTTTCATGTATACAGGACACAACAAGCTTAAACAGGACACAGCAAGCTTTCATGTATACAGGACACAACAAACTTATACAGGACACAACAAGCTTACATGTATACAGGACACAGCAAGCTTATACAGGACACAGCAAGCTTACATGTATACAGGACACTGCAAGCTAACATGTATACAGGACACAGCAAGCTTACACAGGACACAGCAAGATTATACAGGAAACAACAAGCTTATATACAGGACACAACAAGCTTAAACAAGACACAGCAAGCTTACATGTATACAGGACACAGCAAGCTTATACAGGACACAGCAAGCTTACATGTATACAGGACACTGCAAGCTTACATGTATACATGACACAGCAAGCTTACACAGGACACAGCAAGCTTACACAGGACACAGCAAGCTTACACAGGACACAGCAAGCTTTCATGTATACAGGACACAACAAGATTATACAGGACACAACAAGCTTATACAGGACACAACAAGCTTAAACAAGACACAGCAAGCTTACATGTATACAGGACACAGCAAGCTTACACAGGACACAGCAAGATTATACAGGA
>JAPXFY010000015.1:80119937-80122437 GCA_030674185.1 Monoplex corrugatus
TGTGCTGTGCGTGTGTGTGTATGTGTGTGTATGTGTGTGTGGTGTGTGTGTGTGATGTGTGTGTGGTGTGTGTGTGTGTGTGTGTGTGTGTGTGTGTGTGTGTTGTGTGTGTGTGTGTGTGTGTGTGTGTGTGTGTGTGTGTGCATTTTCATTTAAAAAGTAAAAAAAAAAAAAATTATAGAAGAAACTATTTTCGCTCTCATAAGGGTGATGGGGGTATATGAAATGGGGCTGAAAAAAAAAGGCATCTACGTCTACTCGCTACTCGACATATCAAAGCAGACCTTTAACAGTCATTTTTTCTATCGACTAGAACTGTGCGGGACATTTACAACGATAGGGGCGGCTGAGTAATTGAAGTTGCAGAAACTGTCGAGAAATATCCCATAATTTATGCTAGTGGTTGGGCTCGTCAGCAGACGTGATGTTTTCCGCTTGAATAACATTACGTGTTTGGACAGATGATTTCAGAATATTGAAGCATGCTAGTCATCAGATGCGCTGGGTTTTAGGTGAAATAAATTTGGAAACCAAGAAGGAGCATAAAGACATAAAGTTTCAGTTTCAGTTTCAGTTTCTCAAGATGGCGTCTTCGTGTTTGGATACGGTCCACATGTACTGAAGCCATCGATGGCATGTGATATATGAGATCCCAAACGATCATGGCATAAACTTTACACCACGCTCTTTTGCCATCTGTAGTGTCAGTGTATATGGGATTTATTACATGTCATATACATATGTAGATAGATAGATAGATAGATACATGGATAGATAGAAAGATAGACAGATAGATAGATAGATAGATACATGGATAGATAGCTAGATAGACAGATAGATAGATAGATATATACATGGATAGATAGCTAGATAGACAGATAGATAGATAGATACATAGATAGACAGACAGATAGATACATAGATAGACAGATAGACATACAGATAGACAAACAGACAGACAGACAGATAGACAGATAGATAATAGATAGATAGATAGACAGATAGATAGATAGATAGATAGTAGATAGATAGATAGATAGAGGATAGATAGATAGATAGATAGATATAGATACATGGATAGATAGCTACATAGACAGATAGATAGATACATAGATGCATAGAACATAGATAGACAGACAGATAGATAGATAGATAGATAGACAGACAGACAGATAGACATACAGATAGACAAACAAACAGACAGACAGATGCACAGATAGACAGACAGACAGATAGATAGAATAGATAAATAGATAGATGAGAATAGAGAGATAGGTAGATAGATTAGATAGATAGATAGATAGATAGAGAGGATATATATGGAGAGAGATAACGATTCAATAGATAATAACAGGTTAGAATAGAAAGAGACAGATGAGACCAGAGCAAACAAAGTCTTTTTTTTTTTTTTCAGAGTTTATCCCCTTCCACCAAACATCAGAGAAATTAGTTGTTCTGTTCTTGTTGTTGTTGTTGTTGTTGTTGACTCTAGATAATGTGAATGTGTTTCTTTGTTGTCTTTTGTGTGGACCCGACAAAGACCCGCACAGTTCTGGGACCAAGACCAGTATGCTTTTCCCTCTCTTAACCAGGTACCAGGGATGACATGGAATGGCACAGAATCGTTTAGAATGACAGATGAGGAAATTGCACATGCGTGCTTGTGCGTGCGTGGGAGCAAACTGTATGAGAATCATATCAGTTCCCTGTGTCTCCAGAGCTTCACCATGACTGAGTCATCTGTTGGCTCGATCCAGACACTGAACTAGAGCTGGGATTTTTGAATAGACCCAGTCATCTGTTGGCCTCGATCAGACACTGACAGAGCTGGGATTTTTGAATAGACCCAGTCATCTGTTGGCCCGATCAGACACTACAGAGCTGGATTTTAATAGACCCAGTCATCTGTTGGCCTGATCAGACACTGACAGAGCTGGGATTTTTTAATAGACCCAGTCATCTGTTGGCCTGATCAGACACTGACAGAGCTGGGATTTTTAATAGACCCAGTCATCTGTTGAAAGATGTGTCATGAAATAGCAACAGGAAGCTACTTACCAACAGTAATAATGAACTGCAGAGTGTACTGTGAAATATAAAGTTAACGATGAAACAGTTACCGTGGTGAAGTGGTTACAGCATTGGGCTAGTAACGGGCAAGTGAGGGTTCCAACTCCTATCAGTCCAAAATGTAGTGAGGGTGGGGGTGGGGTAAATAGTTTGTCAGTCCTAACCTGCCCCTACCTACCTACCTATCTATTTGTCAGTCCTAACCTTGTTTCAGTCCTAACCTGCCCCTGTTCTGCGGTCTCATTGCCAAGACTGGAATCACAGGTGGCGTGTCATCTATTACATGAATGTGTTCACAAATTCCATGACCAGCAGTAAGCGTGAAGCACAGACTTGGAGGTGTGATGGACAGGCCAAATAACATGTAAAACATGCGGCATGTACAAAAAGTTAAGATGAATTGACTACCCTTGACTCCCCAGCCTGTCTA
>JAPXFY010000015.1:80124937-80127437 GCA_030674185.1 Monoplex corrugatus
GCTACGTGCACGACAAACGGCGGGATCGCATGCAGAAGAGCCATAAGAAAGCCATGACCGTGCTCGGTGAAACGCCTCACAACGGTGACGTGCCCTTTGTCAGCAGTGGCGCCAAACCGGGACAGGACCAGAGCCTCGAAATAACCCGCCACAAGGGAGGCAACTCCTGTGAGGTGTGCTTGGCCATGCGTTCTGCCCGCTACCGCCCCGCAATGGACGTCGTGTGGCGAATCCTGCAATGATCCCAACCCGGAGATCAGCGGCTGGGCCAACGACTCCAGTTTCAAAGACCTGCCTTCCCACAGGGGGTGCCGCTCCGCCAATGGAACACCTAGCGAGCTGGGAGGAAGGCAAGGGCGGTAAGCAGGGATGGGAGCGGGATCAGTCTTAATTCGCCATTTGTCCACACCGTTTCCAGGACCCTTTTCACTGCACAGACCGCTGCAACGCTTGGCTAGGCCTTCCAACTTCAAAATTCATGATAGAGATCTTTTTAATATGCCCTCATCCCCTTTCTCTCCAAAGCCCGCACAGGGGGTATCCAAATGCGAACGGGTTGATTTTAACGAGCCTTTTCTTTCACTTCTTTACTCACGCACCCTCCCCCCAAAAAAAAATCATCTCATTTTTCCTTTTTCTCCCGGCTCCAGCTGGGTGGATGTTCTTACTATAAGCAATGTCATTTATCATGCATACACCGCGGAACATCTTTTTAAGCCAACATGTCGCGCGGAAAATGCGGCGAAGGCCGAAGCTGCTTACGGGCGAGAGCGTTGAAAATAGGGACAAGAGCTTGCTCCTGTGTCCTGCTGTGTGCTTGCTTCAGCGAGACTTTATAATCACTTGCACGTGTCAAAACAATCTGACTTTTTCCTTTTTCAAGTTTTCATAACACTTAAAAATCGTGAAATACATGCATAGATAGATGCCTGTGTTGTGTGAGTGTGTGTGTGTGTGTGTGTGTGTGTCAGTGTATGGTGTGTGTGTGTGTGTGCGTGTGTGTGTGGTGAATGAATAATTTTAAGTTCGCTGTCTCTCCCTGTTCTACGCAGGGAGACTAGAAAAATGCATTATATGAATTATGTCTCTGTCTCTGTCTCTTGTCTCTCTGTCTCTCTCTCTGTCTCTGTCATCTCCTCTCTTCTCTGTCCATACATACTACACTACACTCCACATCACACTACACACACACACACACACACTCACACACACACTACACACACACACACACACACACACACACACACTACACCACACACACACACACACAACACACACACACACACACACACACAACACACACACACACACGCCCCACACACACACACACAAACACACACACACACACACACACACAGAAACAAACACACACCACACACACACACACACACACACACACACACGACACACACACACACAACACACACACACACAACACCCCACACAGACACAAACACACACGTACACACACAACACACACCACACACACACACACACACACACACACACACACACACACACACACACACAACAGACGGGCTCCGGCAGCCATATACGTGGCAGAAAACAGCAAACTGTGGCATGAAAACATCTGTGACATCTAGAGCAGGGAAGCAGGGTCTTCTGAATGGAGCAGATGACTGGGTGTGCTCAGGAGATCTCCCAGAATGATAAAACAACAACAACAACATACAAACATACGAAACAAAACAAGAAAAACAGAACATCCTGCAATCATCCAAGAAGAGTGGCATGACACCTGATACAGTTCTCCTCTCACGTCCATCAAAACAAATGATTCTGATCCAACTCACTGTAATGTATGGAAACACAATAACAGAAACCAGAAGAACAAGAAAACCAATGTAAGCGCGTATTTAACAAAACAAGACAAAACAAGCGCAAGTTTTCGGCCAACCGCCTTTGTCAAGCGCAAACGCTCGGTTACAAACAGACCAAAGGTCCCTTTTTATCCACTGGACGAGGCGGCAGGGAAGTTTTTAGTCCTGATTTTATTATCCGTTGTTTGGTATTTGTGGTCTGTTTGTAACCGTGCGTTCGCGCTTGACAAAGGCCGGTTGGCCGAAAATTTGCGCTTGTTTTGTCTTGTTTTGTTAGATACGCGCTTACATTGGTTTTCTTGTTCTTCTGGTTCCTGTTTGCTTGGGCGTGGGCAGTCGCACTTGTTTTGGATCTCACAATGACAGAAACCGGTATCTACAGGACTGCAATACATGCACATACGCCAGTCTGGCTGGTAACTTGGGGAAATCTGACTTTAAAGCCAAAGTCCTTGTCATAGGGTTTGGAATAACGGGATTGACAGGCACATCAGCCTATGACCTCGTGGAACGAATCTCGATTTCTGTGGAGGAGAGAACCAGAGCCCTAACTTGATGGCAATGGCAGAAGCAGCTGAAAAGTGTTCTCGCTGGATGTGATCAAGGGGAAAGAAAAACAAGTTTCATGAAGCTTAAACTTCCCATTATATACTGCGGAT
>JAPXFY010000015.1:80134937-80142437 GCA_030674185.1 Monoplex corrugatus
ATGTTTCGTAAGGTAACGTAGGCGAACACATACTTTTCCAAATTTCTTTTCAATTCTACTTCATTTTCGTGCCGACTGGGCGGCAGATTCCCACAAATTAAGAATCGCTGACAAACTGAAATTTCGGAAGAACACGTAATGCCCATCTTAATTATCTCCCTTAGCTTATTGCTCCGTAGTCACCGCCCCTCATTTTTCAAAGTATTGTGTGGAGTTCAAACATTTTAAACTGTCTTCAACTTCATCTGCAGGCTGCAACCACGTTCCTTGCCCGTCCTTCCCATGACCAGCAATAGGCGTCACAGAAGCGTGGACCATATATCTCCTTGAAGTTTCACCTCCTTCACTGTGTCGCAGGGCCGGCCACGCGTCGTTAGCTGCTCAATGATGCGAGATGTTACGGACTGATCGCCTGAGTGGGCACTGGTCAATGGGTAGTGAAGGACGGAGCTGTGACTCTTTGGTCATACCGGTTGTCCAACAAGAGTCCTCAATGAGGTGAGACAGTGTCAGATGAAAGATTTGTTAGTGTTGGGGAGGGACGGGGACACCTGCTGGCCAATGATGGTCAGTATGTCTTGCAATTGGTTTGACTGACCGTTCCACACAGTGAACTATGGGACGGGTTTTGCTGCTTTGGCAAATCACCTCGCACAATACAGTCGTGGCATGCAAGCTCGGGCCTAAGGAGTTTAAATTTTGGTCCGAGTGATTCATCGTTTTTGGAAGTAATGTGTCTGATCCGCTAAATTTTGCCACTCCTTTAAGCCAGCAGAAAACCTTATCTGCTGGCAAAGTCTTGAAAGCGTGTAAGGGGAACGGGGCTATCATTTACTGGGCTGACACCACGAGTTATCGGAACATTAATGTGGGCGGCCAAGACGCCAGTTTTTAATGTTGCGAGTGATACTGAACTGAATTGAGTACATCAGACATTACGTCTAGAGCTCTCTCAATTGAACCAATGGCCCTCAGAATACGAGAGCTGTGTTGGAATTCGAGTCAATAGGTCTTTGACCGTCATCATCATCGTATGTCCTGACCACGGCTTTTGGCGATACTGGCCTTCCATTTGTTCCATCTTTTGTCGCTTCAAGTACATCTCACACCTCCTCTGTCTTCATCCACTCTGCAAGTCCGTCCATTTTTTTCTCCCTGGGTCTACCTCGTGCTCGTTTTCCTTCCAGCTTTCTGTTGTGACTAGATGATCTATTTTTCTCCTCCCTTATAAAATGTCCTATAAACGTTGCTTGTCTTTTCCTTATTTTCTTCATTAATGTTCATTTTGTGTTTACCTCTTTCAAGACTGTCTCATTTGTGTTCTTTACTGCCCATGGATCCCTTAACATTCTTGTTAGAAACCAAATTTCATCTGCCTCAATCTTGTTCTGACTTTGCGTGTCGACTGCCCACGCTTCACATCTGTACAATAGTATCGGTTTTATTAACACTGATGTTAATTGATAGGTATTTGTTGGTAAGAACGTTTTTCATTTTCTTGAATGCTGTTTTAGCTTGGCCGATTGTGCTGGCTATTTCTAATGTGTATCTGCCGAAGAGAGTTCTTGAATTTATATAGAACCAATTACTGTTGTACGGATGTGAGGCGTGGACAGTCAACACGCTAAGCCAGAACAAGATGAGAGCCGAGATGGTTTCTAAGAAATGTGAATTCCATGGACAGCAAAGAAAACAAACGAGACAGTCTTGATGGAGGCAGACACAAGTAGATCACTCATAAGGAAGATTAGGAAAAGACAAGCAACATTTATAGGCCATTTTATCAGGAAGGGGGATTTGGAGCACCTGGTCACAACGGGAAAGCTGGAGGGAAAGAGAGCACCAGGTAGATCCAGGGAGAAAATGCTGGACGGACTTGCGGAGTGGCTGAAGACGAGGAGGGTGGAGGAGATGCTTGGGCAAAAAGAGATAGAGACAGATGGAAGTCCATGATCGCCAACGCCATGCGGTAGGGCACCTGATGAGATGATGATGATGATGATGATGATGATGATCTGCCTTGTGGTGAGATGACTTTTTCCAGATATTTACACTCATCAATCTGTCTCAGTGTTGTACCATTTGTTGTTATTTTGCATGAGGGGATTTCTTGTTTTTTACTGATTAACATGACTTCAATCTTCTTGCTATATAGCTCCAGTCCTTTTTTTATGCTATTGTTATTTCTTTGCTATATAGCTCCAGCCCTTTGTTTCTGTTCTTTACTTTTCTGTTCTGCTCGCAGGATCTTGCAGGCCTTTTTCATTCTCTGCAATTAGAACGTTGCCCTGTGTGTAACACAAAGTGTTTATAATTTTTCCTGCAACCTTTATCTCAGGGCATTCTTCTAGGTTTCTCATGATGGTTTCGCTATAAAATAAAAACAAGTCTGGTGACAAAACAGGTCCCTGCCTAACCCCTCTTTTGATACTTTGGAAAGAAATTTTATCATTTCCTATTCTCTTTGCTGCTGTTTGTTTCCAATACATAGTCCTCATCATTCTTAGATCCTTTCCATCAACACTGAGCCATTCGAGTTGATTGATCAATTTTTCGTCTCTTACCCGATCAAAAGCCTTGGTTTAGTCAACAAAACAAATATAAAGCCTTGTTCAATTCAATTGACCTTTCTACGACAGTTCTTATGATGTATAAAGCATTTATATTTCCTTTTTTCCTTTTTCTTTCAACAAATCCACATTGTTTTTCTGTTACTTCTCTTTTGATTCTGTTCCTTGTCCTCATCATGACTATTCTTAATTGAATTTTGTTACATGACTCATCAAGCTGATTGTACGATGGAGTTGGCATTCTATAGCCCGTGCTTTCTTTGGAAGTGCAATGTAAGTTGATTCTGACACATCCTTAGGGATCTTTCTTGTGACATGAATTTCATTTAGGAAGATTGTTATATTTTCAATATCAAATTCATCTAGAGACCCTCAATCATTTCTGTAGTAATATCATCTGGTCCTGGGGCTTTTCCCACCTTCGTCTTTTTCAACGCTGTTCTAACTTCATCTGTCTTTATTGGTGGTCTTTCAACACTTTCTGATGTTATGTTCTTCCTGTCTGTCATCGTCAGAAAGCCTTGTATGTAGTCTTCTCATCTGATATTTTTTAAAAATCTTTTTTCCATAACAATCGTACTGTCCATGCTGAGAGTTTTCTTGTTTCAGCCACATAGGCGTTACTTAATTTTATGACCATTGTTTTTGAGAAATTATAATAGGCACAATCTTATTATAATGTACACATATATCACGCCTAAACGAATATTATCCATCAAGGAATTTCACTTACTTTTTGTTAGGCCTGATCGGTTCAGCGAACCCTCGTCTGACGAGGGTTCGCTGAACCGATCAGGCCTAACAAAAAGTAAGTGAAATTCCTTGATGGATAATATTCGTTTAGGCGTGATATATGTGTAAATCGTACTGTCTTCAGAGTTTAAGCAGCCAGGTAATGTGCACGTCTTTTTCCTATTTACACAGATTGGGGATATATACACGAATCAAATGGACGTCAAAGGAATAGACACAATGTGTTGGCAACGCCGAGTTTACTATAATGTCATGGCATAGCACTGTCATTTTGAAAACAAAACATTTTGAACTTCAACTGCCGCCATCAGAAAAAAAAAACAACACAACCTGCTAGTCTAGTTCGCATGCAGTATACTGACCAGTCAAACGGAATATCCAACACACTCCTGTCTCGTATTTCATAGACTTTAAAATATTTGTTATTGCTGTAATTAACGTTGGAATTTTTTTTCTTTTAATCAAATAAAATTGCCTTTGTTCTTGAATGTTAACCAAATTTAGAACGCAGTAAAACAGACTCAGCTATGGATCAGCAGAATGTGTGTTGTGTGGTGTGTGTTGTGTGTGTGTGATGTGTGTGTGTGTGTGTGTGTGTGTGTGTGTGTTGAAGAGAGAGAGAGAGAGAGAGAACGAGAGAGAGACAGAAAGAGAGAGACAGAGAGAGAGAGAGAAAGAAAAAGAGACAGACATAGAGATACAGACAGAGAGACAAAGAGAGACACGGAGAGACATGCATGGAGACTTAGAGACAGAGAGAAAGAAAGAAAGAGACAGAGAAAACAAAGAGAAAAGAGATACGATCAAAGGAGACAGAAAAGACGAGAGAAGATGGAGAAGAGAGAAGAGAGAGGGAGAGAGAGAGAGAAGAGAGACAGAAGAGAGAGAGAGAGAAGAGAGAGAGAGAGAGAGACTGACAGACAGAGAAGACAGAAGAGAGAGAGAGAGAGAGAGAGAGAGAGAAGAGAGATGAGACAGAAAGCAGACAGAAGACAGAGAGAAGAGAGAGAGAGAGAAGAGAGAGAGAGAGAGAGAGAGAGTAATAAAACACAGTTCCACAAACACAGGAACGTCTCCAGACGGAAGGCAGCAGAAGAAAGAGAGGGGAGGAGCAGAAGACGACCACTTAGTTCAAACACGCCATGATAAATGGATTTCCAAACGCTCCCCCCGCCATCCCACATCAAAGTCGCAGCCAGCTGGACACGTCTCGGCAGATCAGGGGACTTAAGCCAACAGGGACCGCCCACAAAACACTAGGCTCATCAAACTCTCTTTAAGCCCTAGTTACCGCCCTTTCTTCGCCACCTTGTCCGCCGCCAGGGGGGCGGGGTAGGAGACGTTTGAGCCCAAGATGGTGGGATGGTCTTTCGGGGAAGCGGGACTGACGAGGGTTCAAAGAACTGTAGAGTGTTTTAGCGCTCAATCGGGGAAGGAAGGTTTCCTTGTAAACTGTCGTGAGGACAGCGGCATGGGTCCTCACCGATCCATCAAACACAACAAGCCAGAGGCCATTTGCCGAGGAGAGGGAAAGCTGACGACTGCTATACTGTCCGTGGGATTAATTGGCTGTTAATGAAACAAGCTTTTGAAGGAGTAGAATGGGGCAAAGTATCCGTTCTCTTTAGCAGTGTTAGGATTGCACGAGACTAATATTGCACGTGGGGTGTTCTCCGCTGGCGTCTTCTTTCTTACTAAGTGCCGTTTATTCCTTCTTTCTTTTGTTCTTGTTAGTCTTCGTTGTTTTCTTTGGGTCTATCTTTAACTTTCTTTTTTTTTTTTTTTTTTTACTTCGAGGGAGAGGAGCAGATATGTCACGTATACAAAGGGATCCTCTGTCTCTCTGTGTCTCTGTCTCTCTCTCTCTCTTCTCTCTCTCTCTGTCTTCTCTCTCTCTCTCTGTCTCTCTCTCTCTGTCTCTCTCTCTTCTCTTCACTCGTCTCTTTGTCTTTGTCTCTGTCTCTGTTTCTCTCTCTCTGTCTGTGCGTGTGTGTGTATGTATGTGTATGTGTGTATGTAGATGTGAGTACGCGTGTGTGTGGTGCGAGTATGTGTTGTGTGTGTGTGTGTGTGTGTGTGTGTGTGTTGTGTGTGCTTTCCTTTAGATATATATTACAGTTAATATTATCTATAATATTAGTCACGAACGGGGGGAAAGAAAGAAAGATGAGAGAGAGAGAACAGACAGACAGACAGACAGACAGACAGAGACAGAGACAGAGACAGAAAGACAGATAGAGACAGAGTGAGACAGAATGTGTGTGTGTGAGAGAGAGAGAGAGAGAGAACAGACAGACAGACAGAAAGACAGATAGACAGACAGACAGACAGAGTGAGACAGAATATGACAGAGAGAGGGAGAGACAGACAGCTTGACGGATAGACTTACAGAGAGACAGATAGAGACAGACAGAGAGCGTGAGACAGAATGTGTGTGAGAAAAGAGAGAGAAAAGAGAGAGACAGACAGACAGACAGACAGACAGACAGGACATACATAAAGACAGACAGACAGACAGAGACAGACGGAGGGAGGGCTACTCACCATCTCTGTCATCTCCATCATGAAGGCTCGAACTCTCATCCCCTCGTTCACCACCGTCTTTGTTGAAACCACCATGGCCGTGGCCAGCAGCACCGGACCCGACCTCAGTGCCACTGGATCCCTCCCCTTCAGTTTCTGGACAACGGGATCTAAGCACCCGGCTTATGGAGCTGACGCTGGGTACGGTAGTTCTGTCACACACCCCTTCCTGCAAGGGATCAGAGCCACCCTGAGGGGAGTCAGTGTCGCTGGTAGTTTGTCTCCCTTTTCTCCATTCCATTATTGTAAATGTGACCCCCCCGCCACGAAATCAGTCTTAACTAGCATTTTGGGCATTTTGAGATATACATATCACTGGAAAGTTTACATGTACATTTTGCTGATTATTTTGGTACTTGAATAAAGCTTGTACTAAAAAAGACGTAGAAGTTATGTGTGTTTAAAGTCATTAAGTTGTATGACGACCATTTTGAGAAAACGGCCTCTAAAGTTTTTGTGTGCTCTCCTACACATTTTCCTTAGATTTGTTTAGTTTGTGGCTTTGACCCAGTTTGTTTCTAATTTTTGCTGTTATTATCTGAAAGGTGCACCAAAGAGCTTTCCATCAGTATATTACATGTGCGGGTACTGTACAGGTTATGGTTCATAATAAGAGACAAAAATAGGTACTTTTGGTGGAAATTGCGTTCTTTCTGCTGCGATCAGTGCATTAAAATACCCAATAATATTTTTTCAAGAAAAAAATTTCTGCGGGGATAGATTATAGTCCACAGAAATCAATTTTGATAAAAGTCAAAACATCCCAGATAGACCCTCAGTCACCTTTTCAGCTCCTAGTGCTGTTCGACTGATTGCGAGTTAAGACTGGTTTCGTGGTGGGAGGTCACAAATATTTATTTTTTATGTCGCTATTCTTTAACCCTTTGACTCATGCACATTGTCTACCAGCATCCTGTATTGTCAACCATGCTAGCATAGCAAAACATTAATTAACCGCTTACGAAGCTGGTGGATAGGGTGAGGGAGGCAAACGGTTAAGTTTCAGTTTCAGTTTCTCAAGATAACGTCTCCGCGCTCGGAATGAATTCCATATGCATTTACGTCACACGTGCCATGTGTATGGAGATCGTGGCACAATCCTTAAGCCTGCACATAAACCCATGAGCTGGCCAGGTCCTGGTAAAAGATGTGTGAACCGCCAGATCATGTTCCGTGCCGGGACCCGGGAATGAACCAGGGACCTTTAGACCTTCAGTCTAACGCTCTCTCAACTGAGCTATTCCGGCTGACGGTTAAGTTTTTGCAGTTGGTGGATATGGTGCTGGAGTCAAAGGGTTAAACTCATTTGGACTCGTTGCACGTTACACACGAGCAGACGTTTTACTGAAGCAGGGAGAACTCAAGCTGTTTGGTGAGCTGACCACACTCCACTATGTTGTTGTACAGTCTGCATCTTTGGTGAACGTGCACGCTGGGTGTTTTCATGTTCCCATAACCCACCTGGCATTGACATGACTTACAGGATCTTTAACGTGCGTATTTGATAGTCTGGATGCGTACACACGTATGACAGGGGTTTAGGCACGGACAGATCTACAAACATGTTGGGCTCGGACATCAGAAATTCTGCCCT
>JAPXFY010000015.1:80169937-80172437 GCA_030674185.1 Monoplex corrugatus
GCTCCCAGGCAGAAAAATATGGTTGTCTTCCCTGCTATGATAACATCATCATCATCATCATCATCATCATCATCATCATCATCATCATGTGCCCTGCCGCATGACACTGGCGATCATGGCCACCCATATGAATCGATCCACTGTCGCTGCAAGTACATCTCCCACCCTCTATCTCTTCTAATAATAATAATAATTAATAAATAATTACAATATTTATAAAGCGCAAAATCTTGATAAAATCAAATCTAAGCGCTGAAGCAGACACACACGCAAGCACGCACGCACGCACGCACGCACACACACGCACGCCACACACACACACACACACACACACACACACACACTCACACACACGCATGGCTATAAATGGGGAGAAAGAATAAAAGCAATAAAAGCAAGAATAAAAGCAATGGAAAATTATAGAGAGCATAGCATATACAATTATGTATTATAACCATGTGATTCCCCTCCGAGCGGAGACAGGCTGCAGAGGGGGGGGGGGGGGGTTGAGTGAGGTTAGGATTTTATGCGGAGGAGAAAAGGTGAGTTTTGAGAGCGGACTTGAAGGAGACAAAAGTAGGTTGCTGACGGACTGAGAGAGGAAGTTTGTTCCAGGAGAGTGGACCAGAAACAGAGAAGGCTCGTGGACCATAGGTATTGAGCTTAGTGCGTGGAAAGCGAAAAGTCAGAGGATCGGAGGCAGAGCGGAGGGTACGTGAGGGAACATAGATCTCAAGTAGGCATGACAGGTAATCGGGGGCTGCGTTATTGAGGCTTTTGTAGCACATGGTGTCTAGTTTGTACTGTATGCGCTTTGATACAGGGAGCCAGTGAAGTTGTGCCAGGAGAGGAGATATGTGGTCAGCTTTTTTCTTTTTGAGTACTTCTGTGTTTAAGATGACAACTAGCAGAAAAACAAAATCGTCATCCGTTTTGGAAGCATAAGGACCTGTCCTTTGAAGACCTTGATATTGACAGACGGGTCTGTTAGTGAAGTGGGTAGACATCAAACTTCCAATTGATAGGACATAGGTTTATTCTGCCTTGGCACTTCGACCCGGTGAGTAAAAGGTTAATACTTTTTGTTGTTGTTGTTGTTGTTGTTGTTGTTGTTGTAAAATAGTCTTTTTCGATTGTATGCATGTGCCTGGCGTGTGAGTGCGCTTTGATATGAATTGTCAAGATTTGGCGCCTTATATATACTGTGAATATAATAGAAACAGAAAGCAAAAATAAAGAGTTGGAACTAAATAACATGAAAACTGAAGTCATGGTAATCAGTGAAATACACGAAATCCCCTCATGCAAAATAACAGCAGACGGCAAGACCTTGAGGCAGGTTGGTAAGTTTAAATATCTGGGAACAGTCATTTCACCAGACGGCAGATGCACATCAGAAATAGCCAGCAGAATCGGCCAAGCCAAAACACCATTCAAGAAGATAAAAGCATTCTTACCAACAAATGCCTGTCAGTTAATATCAGGAAGAGAGTTCTTGAGTGTTATATAGAACCGATGATGCTATACGGTTGTGAAACGTGGACAGTCAACACGCAAAACCGGAACAAGATTGAGGCAGCCGAGATATGGTTTCAAAGAAGACTGTTGAGAGTTCCATGGACAGCAAAGAAAACACACAAGACAATCTTGATGGAGGCAGACACAAGAAGATCATTGATAAAGAAGATTAGGAAAAGACGGTCAACATTTATAGGTCATTATATGAGGAAAAGGGAATCAGAGCACCTGGAAATAATAGGATAGCTTGAGGGAAAGAGAACACCAGGTAGAACAAGGGAAAAAAGTATTGGACAGACTTGCAGGGTTGCTGAGGACGGAGAAGGTGGGAGATGTACTTGCAGCGACAGGGGATAGATTCGTGTGGAGGGCCATGATCGCCAACGCCATGCGGCAGGGCACATGATGATGATGAATGTCTAAACCATGTCCGTGTGTATATGCAAGGACAATAACAATCATGCATGTTAAAGATCCTGTAAATGACATAAGTGACTGGCTTATGGAAACATGAACACACCCAGCATGTAGGCCTACCAAAAAACATAATGTAATACCGTCAGCTCAACAGACAGCTTGAGTTCTTCACTGAAGGGTCTGATTTTGTGTAGTTTGCAGTTAATTCAACTGAATTTGGGGAAACCCGCTTATGAAATCAATTTGTAATGATGTTGATGATGATGATTATAATAATAAACAACAACAACAACAATAATTACAATGATATAATACTAACAACAACAACAACAACAACAACAACAACAACACAACAGCGAGAACAATAATAATAATAATAATAATAATTATATTATTATTATTATTATTATCATTAGAAGAAGAAGAAGCGTGTGTGTGTGTGTGTGTGTGCTTGTGTGGGTGTGTGTGTGTGTGTGCGTGTGTGTGTGTGTGTGTGTGTGTGTGTGTGCGTGCGTGTGTGTGTGTGTGTGTGTGTGTGTGTGTGTGTGTGTGTGTGTGTGTGTGT
>JAPXFY010000015.1:80182437-80184937 GCA_030674185.1 Monoplex corrugatus
AACCTTTAAAACCATCTTTTCTCTCAGTTTTGTCAATTAATGTGAAACCTCTCAGATATACTAATTTTGTAGTCCTTTTCTCCCACTGGGCGAAGCAGCAGGGAAGTTTAAGTATTTTTCTCCTAATTTTGTATTTGGTGTTTATTCGTTTGTGATCTTACGTTTACACTTTGACAAAGGCCAGTTGACCGGAAATTTGCGCCTGTCTTGTCTGGTTGTATTGAATACACATTCTGATTCTATTTCCGTGGGTTTTTGCTTGTTTGTTTGTTTTTTTCTGGTTCAGGTAACTTCATCTTAACCCTTTTCTACCTGCAGTTCTCTTGTCAAACTTAATGTAGAGGACTTCTTCTGTGACACGAGGCTGGGACCCAATGTTAATGAAGAAGACCTCTTCAATGACACGTGGCCAGACCTCAGCCGTTTCATTCTTTATAAAAAGAAAATGATTACCAGAGTCCCCTTGTCAAGCAGAGTGATTGCAGGTACATACAATCCTGTTGCCTCCTGTCTAAGGGCCGTAACAATGTACCTGTGTCTACTTTACCTCTCATTCCGTCGTTTGCCCGGCTGTTTTGGTAAAAAAAAAACCAAAAAAAACATTGGAGAGAAAGGATGATTTCCAGATCCAACCCCTCGGAGACCAATCACCTTCTTGTCTTTCTGAAGTTTTGGCAAAATAAAAGTCAATATGAATGTGAATTTGAAGCGAGAGATAGAAGATGAGCGCCGCCCTCATGGTGTTGACCCCGGGAAAAGTTCAGGTCTCTGCCACCTCACTCCCCTATGACCCAGGGTTATGGAACTGTCTAGGAAAGATCTCAGGACCTGGCCAGCTCATGGGTTTATGTGCAGGCTTAAGGCTTGTGCCGTGATCGTTCTGGATCTGTTCCATCACATGGCACTTGTGACGTTAGTGCATATGGAATTCATTCCGAGCGCGGAGACGTCATCTTGAGAAATGAAACTGAAACTGGAACTCATTCTGTGGGTCCGGATTGTGTGACTAGGCTCATGTTGCCCTATGTCCGTACAAGAAGAACAGGGTCACAGAAGTTAAATGCATAATTTATAAACGCACACTCCAATAAAAAATACAAATCCCCACCACACGCCGTTTATTTATTTTTCTTTGATGAAAGTTCTTACCACAAAATACCAGATAGAAAAATATGATGAAAAAATGAAGCGGAACTTACACACTTTTAGAGCTAGAGAGAGAGAGAGAGAGAGAGAGAGAGAGAGAGAGAGAGAGAGAGAGAGAGAGAGAGAGAGAGAGAGAGAGAGAGAGAGAGAGAGAGAGAGAGAGAGAGAGAGAAATGTTTGAACTGTCTTAATGATAAATACAGATTGTAAATGACGAATATTTAAGGGAAAGGCATTCCATTATTGTGACACACAGAAATAGAATATACGTTTGGCCAAAAGTTTTAATCTATAACTAGAGGAACATAACAAATGTGTGTATCTCATGATGACCAGAGCTGTCTAGAAGACTTATAAACAATGAGGACATTAGAAATACAAGGAAGGATAGGTTAAGGGAAAAAAATATAACAAGAGAGTTGACAGTTTGAAGTAGATCCAAGCTTGAATTGGGAGCCAGTAAAGCTTGTAAAGAAAGAACGAAACATGATCATACTGTGAGCCTTCACAATTAGTCCTGAAGCAGCAGAAATACCAACTTGCCGCAGTTTACAGACCACGCACCGTGGGCAGCCACAAAAATAGAAGTGCAATAGTCTAGTTTACATAAAACAAAAGCAAAGGGGGTGATTTTGATGCGTAAGTGGTCAAACTATGGGTGGATAAATTTAACCCTTTGTCTCCCGCACCTGTCCCTCATCATCCTGTATTGTCAACCATGCTAGCAAAACACAATTTTACCCTTTGACTCCCTCACCCTATCCGCCAGCCTCCTGTATGTAGGAAGCTGGTGAATAGGGTGAGGTAGTCAAAGGGTTGTTTTTTTGCAGTTGGTGGACAGCGAGCGGGACTCAAAGGGTTAATATGGTGAATTTTAGAACAGTTGAGCGACAAATGGTTTGAGATATGAGACTTAAGTACAAGTCCACCTTCGGTCATTACACTTAATTACGGCACTTAGATCTAGATTCTTAAGACAGAAATTCTTGTCCATAACATAAAAGGCTGACCTTTGGCTCTCCAATTTTAATACTCCAACCGTTCTGGTAGTGTCAGCTTAATGGTTCGTAGACTCTCCTGCACCATCCATTTCCATTTCAAGACCTTGCCAGAACATGAGACTGTGTACAAATCATGGAGTCTGCCAGATGAACGCTGGCAGATCCGGTCAGAGCTCTTGTTGGATTGTTAAAGAGCGATAATTCTGTCCTCAACAGGTTCAAATTCAACTGCCCCCATCCTACTCATTAGCTTACAGCAAAACGAGTGAGAGAGCAAAAGGGTTAACTATGAGCCCCTTCTTCATTTTCCACCTTGATCGCCCCTCTCGTTTTTTCCCTCCACCCATCCGTCA
>JAPXFY010000015.1:80189937-80194937 GCA_030674185.1 Monoplex corrugatus
GTATGTGTATGTATGTGTGTTGATGTATGTTTATGTCTGTGTGTGTATTTGTGTGTGTGTGAGTGTGTGTGTGTGTGTGTGTGTGTGTGTGTATGTGTATGTGTGTGTGTGTGTGGTGTGTTGTGGTTGTGTGTGTATGTGTGTGTGTGTGTGTGTGTGTGTGTTATGTGTATGTGTGTGTATGCGTGTGTGTGTGTGGTGTTGTATGTGTGTATGTGTGTGTGTGTTATGTGTATGTGTGTGTGTGTGTGTTGTGTGTGTGTGTGTGTGTGTGTGGTGCGTGTATATGTGTTGGAGGAGGGAGGGGGCGAGGCCAACGGGAGTAGATGATGCAAATAAGCTGGTCTTACTGAGACAGAAGAAACAGGCATGTACATGTACATACTAAAATAACTGCTTCCGCCATTTACAGTTCAAACGATCGAACCATACAGTCGATCGGGTATTCAGTTTCAAACTTTCAAATCTTATTTTACCCTATTTGAATAGTGGGGGGAAAAAAACTTCAGGTCACAATAGGAATTTTCTGATTTGCACTCATGTGACAATGTTTCAGCAAGTGTTACTCAGCAATTCGTGATTGGCTGCAACCACCACCACCACCACCACCACCACTACCACTACCACCACCACCACCACCTACCACCACCACCATCACCACCACCACCACCACAGCCAGCATCATCATCAACACCACCACAACAACAAAAACAATACGAAAAAGACAAAACTACGAAGATAAGATGTGTGGTTACTATATTGTAGCCCCCCCCCCCCCCCCACCTCCTTACAAATCTCCTTTTAAAAGATGTTGGGACCATATCAAAAACATTGTGTCTATAAGATTGTAAAATCATTTGGGTAGATAGCCGGAACACAAAGGAGTAGGTTACCTTAACATGCCCTTCGTCAGATTATATACTTCAGCTGGAAGAAAAAAAATCCAATTGGTGGAGTGATTATTATAGTGCGAAAGATTCCTTTTGAATGAATTCTAATGTCTCTCTCTCTCTCTCTCTGTCTGTCTCTCTCTCTGTCTGTCTCTCTCTCTGTCTCTGTCTCTCTGTCTCTCTTTCTCTCTCTGTCTGTCTGTCTGACCCTCTTTCTCTTTGACTCTCTCTCTCTCTTATTCTCTCTCTCTCTCTCTTTCTCTCTCTCACTCTCTCTCTCTGACCCTGCCTCTCTCTCTCTGACTTTCTCTCGCTGACTGTCTCTCTCTCTCTCATTCTCTCTCTCTCTCTCTCTTTGTCTCTCCTTCCCCCCTCTCTCTTCTCTCTGTCTGTCCTGCTGTCTGTCTGTTTCTCTCTCTGTCTCTCCCCCTCTCTCTCTCACACTCTCCCTCTCTCTCTCTCTCTCACTCTTCTCTCTCTCTCTCTCACTCTTTCTCTCTCTCTCACTCTCTCTCTCTCCCTCTCTCTCTGATTCTCTCTGACTCTCTCTCTCTCCTCCCCCTCTCTCTCTCTCACTCTCTCTCTCTCTGACTCTCTCTCTCCTCCCCCCCCTCTCTCTCTCGCTCTCTCTGATTTGGCTCAGGGTCAGCTATCAGATGTGACTCGTGGCGATCGCGTGCCCAATCTTCCCGAGATCCTTCCACCTCACTGGCCCCCCTTTGCCCTCACTTTCTACAGTCCCTCTCCAAACGTGTCTTCCTGTTCCTCTGCCCCCCCCCCCCTCTCTCTCCCTCCCGCCCCCGGCACTCCACCCTATCATGTCTCCGTTCCGCCAATTAGCGAGCTGTCCCTCCACCTGCTGTCGTCAAAAGTCACCGTCCAGACCTCGGGAAAGTGACCGTCGCCTTTTTCGTTTAACCCTTTGACTCCCGCACCCTATCCACCAGCAAGCCTGCATTGTCAACCATGCTACTAAAGCAAAAACTTAACTCTTTGACTCCCTCACCCTGTCCACCAGCAAGCCTGCGTTGTTAACCATGCTAGCAAAGAAACAACGTAACCCTTGACTCCCTCACCCTGACCACCAGCAAGCCTGCATTGTCAACCATGCCACTAAAGCAAAAACTTAACTCTTTGACTCCCTCACCTTGTCCACCAGCAAGCCTGCGTTGTCAACCATGCTAGCAAAGCAAATACTTAACCCTTTGACTCCCTTACCTATCCACCAGCAAGCCTGCATTGTCAACCATGCTACTAAAGCAAAAACTGAACCCTTTGACTCCCTTACCCTATCTACCAGCTTCCTGACAGACAGACAGACAGACAGAAGACAAACAGACAGGCAGACAGAAAGTTCAAATAGTTTATTCATGTGATAGGCCATTGCCCCTCATGAAGGGGTCTAAATGCATAGGCAGCACATCATGACAGTCACATCATTATAAACATAGTCTGTGTTTTAAAGATACAACATTAGGTCTAATCTGAAATCTGCGAACGAAGTGACAGATTCAAAATGCCCGTGCGCGCGCGTGTGTGGACGGTGTATGTGCTCGCGTGAGCGTGTGTGTGTGTCTGTGAGACAGAAAGAGAGAGAGAGAGAGAGAGAGAGAGAGAGAGAGAGAGAGAGAGAGGAGAGAGAGAGGAGAGACAGAGTCTGAGAGAGAAGGAGAGAGAGGGAGAGACAGAGAGACAGACAGACACGGGCAGACAAACACAAGCCATACAGACATTTACATATAGACAGACAGACATAGACAGAGATATAGACAGACAGACAGATAAACAAACAAACAAACAAACAAACAGACAGACAGACAGAAACAGAAGAGAGAGAGTGAGAGAAACAGACAGACAGACAGACACACAGATACACACACAGACACACACACACAAAGAGACATAGAGAACAGAAAAGTGATCATAGAATATACACAGTCTGAATCTATTTTCGCGTTTTCCTTGTTCCTGTATGCTTTTAACGCGGGCAATGGCACTTGTTTTGGATAATCATTGAAAACAGTTTTCCCCGCCTGACGTCTCCACACGGTAAAGCCGTGCACTCGAGCTCTCATGTGTCAAGTTGATTCCCACCCCGCTACATCAAGGTTGCTTTGTTTCCTGTCTTTGTTTCTGTTCCATTCATTCTGGTGATGCCAGTGTTGTACAGGTCTAGGGAGATTCTAAAGTCTTGGTAAAAAAAATTTGTAAATATGAATTTAAAGGGAAGGAGAGGGGATAGGCGCCACCCTCATAATGTTGACCCCGGGAAAAGTTGAGGTCTCTGTCACCTCGCTCCCGTACGACCCCAGGGTTATGGAACTATCTAGGTAGGACCTCAGGACCTGGCCAGCTCATGGGTTTATGTGCAGGCTAAAGGCTTGTGCCGTGATCATTCTGGATTTTCTACATCACGTGGCACCTGTGACGATAGTGCATATGGAATTCATTCCGAGCACGGAGACGTCATCTTGAGAAACTGAAACTGAAACTACAGGTCTCGTTCACCCCATTTCAAGACGGTGTCAGCACATAATGTTTTGTTTGCGCCCAAGGAGGCTGACTGCCAAATAATTGGTCACAGAATTGAGTGGAGCACATATGGAATTGTCTACGTGCGATGAATCCTTGAAAACAACAACAACAACAACAAAACAACAACAACAACAACCCAAACTCCTAACTCTCCCAGTGCCAGAAACTAACGGAATCTATCTCTTCACACCTCCATTACGTCCATCACGTCTGCAAACCCCGACCCCTGTACTACATCAAATAGAATCACAATCCTTTCAAACCACCTTGCCTGTCCTGCACTTGTCCATCAAGTCACAAATTAACACGGACATTAGGCAGAGTGCTGCAAAGACTCTCCACACGCCGCTGTAAATTGTTCGCCATCAAGCGAAGAAGAGAGCCTGTGTTGTGAAGTACGGCCCTTCCTCTCTAAGTCTTGTCCAAGCCCATGTATCACAAGGAAAGGCTTCTGACATTATCAGCGAGCGAGTCCTGTTTTCGCAGAGGTGTGCCAGCGTTTGAAGTCCGAGCGGGAACTGTTAGGGGGGCATATGGGTCGGAGTGAAGGACAAGCTGGCTTTGGACTGTACTGAGTTTGCGTCTTATTTTTTAGCGTATTCAGTAAGTCTGAAAGTCGGCCATGGTGTTGGAATCTGAGTTTGAAGGTTACGTGCCAGAATGGTGTTTTTTGAGAAGGAATAACAAGGGCAGAGATTGACAACTGGTGGATAGACGCTGGAGTGATGGACGGAAACTGCCAGCCAAGTCCTGTGGAGCGCTCTTACTGCCTCTTGTGTCCTACGACATGGGGACGTGTAAGAAGAAGATACACAGATCTGATCGTAAACCATCAATTTGTTATTGCTTGACAGACACCGCGGACACGGCACAATTCTGTATGCGTCGTACAAAATCTGTCAGAACCCTCAATCCTGCGCAAAAATTCTATGCCCCAGTAAGGTCTTGAGATGAAAGCGGGGACGGGTGTGGCTATGATATGCAAGTTGACCAAACTGGATAAATTGGAGCATTGAGATGTCCAGTGATCATCCCCTTTGTAGTTTTATATTGGTAACTGGGGCTGAACACGAGACATGAAATCTTGAATCCATGGCTCTATCAACTGAGCCAAGCTAAGCTACCCGCACATCGACATTAACCCTTTAACTCCTGCATCCTATCCACCAACTGCAACAAACTTAACCCTTGAAGCTGGTGGATAATGTGAGGGAGTCAAAGGGTTAAGATTTTGTTTTGCTAGCATGGTTGGCATAGCAGGACGCTGATAGACAGGGTGCGGGAGTCAAAGAGTTAATAAACAGCTCTGTATCACGTGCAGCACAGGCAGGTTACTTTTAATATTTTAACCCTCGAAAGTGATTTACGTTTGTCCTATGTTTGCTCGACAGAGGCCAGTTGCCGAAAATGTACTCTTGTCTTATCATATCAGCCATGCGTTCTCATTCTATTTTTGTGTTTTTCTGGTCACCTCAATATTGTTTGCTTTAAAGAAGAATTGGGATCATCTGCATAATCATACAATGTCCATCCCCCCCCCCCTTCAAAATGAACTCTTGAATAAAATCCCCATTA
>JAPXFY010000015.1:80204937-80207437 GCA_030674185.1 Monoplex corrugatus
GTTTGACTGCCTGTCTGACTGACTGACTGTCTGTCTGTCTGTCTGTCTGTCTGTCTGTCTCTGTATCTCTCTCTGTATATCTCTCTCTCTCTCTCTCTGTATCTCTCTCTCTGTGTATATATATATCTCTCTCTCTCTGTGTATATATATATATATGTGTGTGTCTGTGTGTGTGTCTGTGTGTCTGTGTGTGTGTGTCTGTGTGTCTATGTGTCTGTGTGTCTGTGTGTGTCTGTGTGTGTCTGTGTCTGTGTCTGTGTGTCTGTGTGAGAGCTGAAGGAGTGTACATTCCGAAGGAGCAGAACTCCAGCAGCATCAATCAGTTCAGGCCAATATCACTTCTGAACGTCGAGGGGAAAATCTTCTTCTCTGTTATGGCAGCAAGATTGACAAAATACCTGAGTGAAAACAAGTATCTGGATATGTCAGTCCAAAAGGGAGGCATACCAGGAATGCCTGGATGCTTGGAACATGCCACGTTGATTTGGGATGCCATCCAAAAAGCCAGAACAGAGAAGAGAGACATTGACGTAGTTTGGCTTGATCTGGCGAATGCATATGGATCAGTTCCACACGATATGATCCAGCTGGCTCTTGAAATGTATCACATCCCAGAAAACATCCGAACAATGCTGAGGAAGTATTTCCAAGGGTTCTCAATGCGGTTCTCTACCAAAGAATACACCACGGACTGGATAGACCTAGAGGTGGGCATTGCAATGGGCTGTGCAATCTCTCCCATACTGTTCGTGTTGGCAATGGAAGTCATCTTGAAAGCTGCAATGAAGAGTTCAGGTCCAGTGAATATGGGAGATGGATACCAGATGCCTCCTCTGAAAGCTTTCATGGATGACACAACAGTCTTGTCCACGGATGAGGAAGAGACACACCAAATCTTAAAGCAGCTGGATGAGCTGGTGGCCTCTTCAAGAATGAGGTTCAAACCTAAGAAATCCCGAAGTCTCTCACTGCGAAAAGGAAAAGTGGCAGATTCAGTCAAATTCATGGTAGCCAACCAAGCCATCCCCACTGTCACAGAAGAGCCAGTAAAAAGTCTCGGAAGATGGTATGATGACTCCCTGAAAGACACACAAAGGGGATGTGAAACCAAGCAAACAGCAGAAGAAGGCCTGAAGAAAATAGATAACTGCGGACTGCCAGGCAAATACAAAGTCTGGTGTCTACAGTTCATGCTGATACCAAAGCTGCTGTGGCCACTGCTAATCTACGACATTTGCACCAGCACAGTCGAAGCAATGGAAGCCAAAATCAACAAATACACAAGAAAATGGCTCGGTGTCCCACCTGGTCTCACTGATGTTGCATTCTACTGTCGTCAAGCAATGCTGAAGCTACCTCTCAAATCCATAGTGGAGGAATACAAAGTTGGAAAAGCAAGACTGTTGAGCATGCTGGAGGAATCGGAAGACAATATCGTGAGATCAGTTCATCCAAAGCTGAGAACTGGCAGAAAGTGGAAAGTCCAAGAGGCTGTAAACAATGCCAAGAGAAACCTCAGCATCAAAGAAATAATTGGACACACGCAAACCAACAGACAAGGACTGGGAGCAACAAAAATGCAGTGGTGGTCCAAAGCCAAAGGGAAGGAAAAAAGAGACATGATCATACAGGAGTTGAAGGAAGAAGAAGATGTCAAAAGAGTGCAGAAGGCAGTCCAGCAAGGTCAACAGGGGCAATGGACAACATGGGACAGTGCACTCCAAAGAAGTCTCAGCTGGAACGATATGTGGCACATGGCTCCTCTAAGGATAAGCTTCCTCCTCAGATCTGTATATGACCTGCTCCCCTCGAATGCAAACTTAGTGAAATGGGGGAAAGCAGACGACTCAGCATGTCCGCTCTGTCAGAAGAAACAAACAGTGGAACATGTCCTAAGCTCTTGCAAAGTAGCGCTAGCCCAAGGAAGGTATACATGGAGGCACAACCAAGTTCTGAAAGTGATCACAGATGTGGTTAGCGAAAAAACCATGACCCCAAACGCACCAATTGCTATGACAACGTTCTACAAAGCAGGAGGGAAACAGGTCTGGCCCGAAAGGGCTATGACAACCAGCACATTGCCAAAGGGTCTTCTGGATGGAGCAGTCGACTGGGAGTGTACAGCAGACCTCCCAGAGTGGAGAAATTACCCAGATGTCATCAGCAAGACAGGCATGAGACCAGACATCGCTCTCCACTCTGACTCCTCGAAACAAGTGATTCTGATAGAACTCACTGTGCCATACGAAAGCAGAATGGAAGAAGCACATATCTACAAGACCGAAAAATACGCCGGTCTTGCCAGCACCCTGAAGAAAGCAGGTCTGCGGGTCAAAATCTTCGCCATAGAGGTCGGGGCAAGAGGGTTTGTGGGCACCTCCGCTTATGATCTCATGAAACAACTCGCCATTTCTGGGAAGAAGAGGACTAGAGCCCTTAAAGCGATGGCAGAGGCAGCAGAAAGGAGCTCAAGCTGGATCTGGGCAAGGAGGAACGAAAA
>JAPXFY010000015.1:80219937-80222437 GCA_030674185.1 Monoplex corrugatus
TTTTTGTTGTTGTTGTTGTTGTTATTATTACTGTTGCTGTAATTGTTGTTGTTGTTGTTATAGCTGTTATTATTATTATTATTCTCCTCCTTTTTCCATCTCCTTCTTCTTATCGATGGTGATGATGATGCTGTTTTGTTATTTATTTGTTTGTTTGCTTGCTTGCTTGCTTGCTTGCTTTTCGGGTTTGTGTAGTGAAGGCAGGTTTCGTTTTGTTATATTTTCTTGTTTGCTTCTTTTCATTATGTGTTGCTTTTAGTATGTTTATATGTTTGTTAAGCCAGAACATGACTGAGGCAGCCGAGATGTGGTTTCTAAGAAGAATGTTGAGTTCCATGCACAGCAAAGAAAACAAACGAGACAGTCTTGATGCAGGTAGACACAAGAAGATCATCGAAAAAGAAGATTTGGAAAAGACAGGCGACATTTATAGGCCATTTTATGAGGAAATGGTAATTAGAACACCTGGTCACAACAGGAACGCTGGGTGGAAAGAGAGCACCAGGTAGACCCAGAAAGAAAATATTGGACGGACTTGCAGAGTGGCTGAGGACAGAGAGGGTGGAAGATGTACTTGCAGCGACAAGGGATAGATTCATATGGAGGGCCATGATCGCCAACGACATGCGGCAGGTCACATAATGATGATGATGATGATGATGATGATGATGATGATGATGATGATGATGGTGATGATATGTTTCTTTTCCTTGTTGCTGTTGTTACTGATAGCAAATATTCCACGTTAAAGATCCGAAAGTAACACAAAAAGGTTGCCCCTGGTAACAGTTCGTAGTAAATTACACTTTCGATTGTAAGCAGAAATACATACATGAAAAAATAAATGAACAGATAAATGAACCTACGAATAAATGAATAAATAAATGGTGGTGCTGCTATGCTGTGAGGCATTCTTCATGGAGAGAGTAGTCGATTTTGACACTGTTAATTAATCACGACAAAGAAAACAAACATAAAAGCATACAAAAATATATGGTGTCACATTCTTCTTCTTTTTATTCGTCTTCTTCTTCTTCTTCTTACTACTACTACTACTACTACTGCTGCTACTACTACTTCTACTACTACTACTACTACTACTACTACTACTATTACTAACTACTACTGTTAGCAGTGCTATTAATTCTACTGATGCTTCTAATACTATTTCTATCATTATTCTTATTATCCTCTTTATAATATTCCTATTGTTCTTATTGTCATCATTATTCTTATCATTCATAATATTTATTATTATTGTTATTATTTTGTACTATATAATAATGATGTAATAATAATAAAAATAATAATAATAATACTAGCAATTATTATCATTATCATGATTATTTTTATTATTATTATCATTGTTGTTTTTGTTGCTGTCGTTGTTTTTGTTGCTGATGCTATTGATGTTATCATCATAATCATTACAACAACAACAATAACAACAACACACACACAAACACACACACGCACACACACATGCACGCAAATTACACATGCGCACACACACGCGCACACACACGCGCACACACAAGTACATACACACATAACACGCACAAACAGACACAGACACACGCACACAGACACAGACACACAGACAGACACACACAGAGACACACACACTTACACTTACAGAACACTCACACACACACATAAACACATATACACACACACACAACACACACACACACACACACACACACACACACACAACACACACACAAGCACGTACACAGACACACATATACACACACAGAATCCACTATTACCACCATCACCACTCACACATTTTGTTTTTCCATTAAACGTTCCGACTTTTTTTTTAAAAATGCACGTACACGCGTTGTTTCGTCCACACTACGAAGACAGAATGTTGCTGCACAGTCTGCATTGTCAATCTGTGGTGGGTATGCATGCTGAGTGTCTTCATGTTTCCACTGGCACAGGACAAGGACCTGACGTACACGATCTTTGACACACCCATTTGACGGTCTGCTTGTGTTTACACACAAGGTGGTTTACACACTGTCAGCCCCCCGTGGGGATTGCCGGGGGCTCTTTCAGTATAAATAGTATCCCCACCTTCTGGACATTCTGCCATCACATTCACCCATTCGATTGCCATCCAGGGTGGATCAGAGAACAGAATAAAGCATCGGTTTCTCACAATGCATTAAAATTATTGAAGGCTTCTTCAAAAAAAATTTTTCGCTAGTCCTCGTATACTCTATGAGTGGTAGGACTTTAAAACTCACTCAACTGAACTGAACTGGACATTCTGTGGTAGAAATTTCCTCTTTTCTGTCACTCTCTTTGTCTCTGCCTTGTTCCTTTGCTTTCTGTGATATCTTTGCTTTCTGTCATTTCTTCCTATCATTTTCTGCCTTGCTGGTCCATTCAACTGTATGTGTTCGATAAAGTCTTTCTTAGGATTGATAATTGGGTACATGTGTTATATGCATTTTTGGCTCTAAGAAGGTGAGATATGCGGAAACGA
>JAPXFY010000015.1:80229937-80239937 GCA_030674185.1 Monoplex corrugatus
CTTAATCTTTCTATTCTATTTCATTTATCTATTTATTTATTTAATTTGTATTTATTTAATTATCTATTGATTTATTGATTTATTTATGTATTCATTTATTCGTTTATTTATTTATTTATTTATTTATTTATTCGTTTATTTATTTATTTATCTATCTATCTATTTATTTATTTATCTATTAATTTATATGTTTAATATTTATTCATTTATTATTTATTTATTATTTATTTATTTATCGGTTTGTTTGTGTATCGATCCATTCATTCATTTATCTATATACCTATCTATCTATTTACCTCTCTACCAATTTATTTATCTGTTCAAATTATATTTAAGAGGAGGTCTTACTTTTTAAACATTACCAAATATCAACTAGAATATTATACTGCTACCCTGGCTGCTGCCAGTAATAAGAATAATGATGACCATGATGATGACGATACTAATAATACTAATACTACTAATAATGCAATACTACTACTACTAACAACAATAATGATAATGATAATAATAATAATAGTAATAATAATAACGGTAATGATAATAACAATTGTACAATGATAATAATAATAATAATAACAACAACAACAACGACAATAATATTAATGATAACAACAACAATAATAATGATAGTAATGGGGAGAAGGAGAAGGAGGAGGACGAGGAGGGATAATCAGGATGGTGACGATGATGATGATGTGCAATAATATAACGATGATGATGATGATGATGATGATGATCATCATTCATAAATAACATCATCATCATCATCATATCATAAATCCCAAATCTTAATGTACAAATCAAATGAAAGCACACAGCAGTCGTCGTTACAGTGAAACAATTCACTCACATGGAATATGAAAAGACATCAATAGACAAAGCATGACATGCATCGGAAAAGGATGAACAGTGGTACATAAGGGGAAATCACTGCGGACAAAGATGACAGAGGTACATCAAGGGGGAAATCACTGCTGGACAAAGGATGAACAGTAGGTACATCAAGGGGGAAATCACTGCTGGACAAAGGATGAACAGGTAGGTACATCAAGAGGGAAATCACTGCTGGACAAAGGATGAAACATGTTAGGTACATCAAGAGGGAAATCACTGCTGGACAAAGGATGAACAGATAGGTACATCGAAGGGAAATCACTGCTGGACAAAAAATGCATGTCTTCAAGTTAGACTTGAAGGAAGACACAGTATGTGACTGTCTGAAAGATAGGGGGAATCTCATTCCAGTTGTATGATCATATACAGAAAATGAGTGAGGACCTTGTGAGGAAGATCTGCTTCGGGGAATATTACCTCATAATTTACACCACCAAATATTTGACGGACCTGCAGAGTGGCTGAGTACAGAGAGGGTGAGAGATGTACCTGAAGCGACAAGCTATAGATCTGTATGGAGGGCCATGATCGCCAACGCCATCATGCGGCAGGGCACATTATGAAGATGAATTTATACCACTATCTTCTTCACCTCAAAGAAACAGATGAGTTAGCTGATCTATGTATACTGTTATTGACCTAAACTTGCTATACACGGGCTGTTTTTGTTTATTTGTTTGTTTGTTTGTTGTTGTTGTTGTTGTTTTGACAGAGCCATGGACCCAAGATCTGATATTACGTATCCCCAGTTTCTGTCCCAACCCGCAACATTGAAAGCTTGCTTGCTCACTGCTTCCATCATTTTTGTGGTTTCAGGTTGGTGCTTCCTAGATAACTGCCCTCCTACAAAACCTCCACACCCACACCTATTTCACTATTTTGTCAGCGCACAGGGTTTCGCTCATACTAATGGATCATGGCTGCCAGATTTGCGTAGAGCGCGTGTGGAACTGCCCGAGTGCACTGAATCCCTCTTGAACGATTCTGAAGTCCAAACATCTAAACCTGGTGGATTTGTTTCTTTGTTGTTTTTTTGTGTATGCAGGTTAAAGGCCAGTTGGCCGAACAACTCACTTACCTTGTTAACTTGATAAAACCACAAGTTGTGATTTGTGTTTCTGGTTTGTCATAAAATTATTATTCCTGAGGTTTCTGTTATTGTATGAAATAGTATTATTGTTATTGCTATGAATATATACTTGATACACAACCCCCTTACCTGTCATAGCCCATATAACTGCCATTAACGATGGCAATCAACATGGTTACGTAAATGTCATATTGATCATCCATGCTACATTTGACTCCATTGACATCTGCATCAGAGGAGGAATATTAATCATTCTGTGTGTGTGTGTGCGTGTGTTCGTGCGTGCGAGCGTGTGTGTATATATATGTGTGTGTGTGTGTGTGTGTGTGCGTGCGTGCATGCGTGTGTGTGTGTGTGTCTGTGTGTGTGGTGTCTGTGTGTGTGGTGTCTGTTCATATAAAACTGTTTACATATGTTTATATTAATTCATTCATGATTTAAATTATTTTGTTTTTTTCTTTTTCTTTTAGTATTTAATAGTTTGTTTATTTGAGCGCGTACTTGAGTGATATTTAGAATTTTTCACATTGCGAAAGAAAATCTCATACTTCGTGTTCGCACTCATTCATTTCATCCTTTTTGTCCTTTTTCCTTTCATTTGGTCATTCTTTTTTTTTTTTGTTCAAAAGGAATCATCATCTCTTGACAGGTGTGATAGTCCAGTGGAGAACACAGTACACTTCCAATTGAAAGGTCTGAGGTTCGATCCTGCCTGGGTACCTCCCATCTAGTTGGCAAAGGATGGTAATTTTTCCAATCCCCTAGCTCTTAATGTGTACATGTCTCTCAGTAGCTAAACCTATAGACAATTTTCCAGTCCCCAAGTTCTTAACGTGTACATTGTCTCTCAGTAGCCAAAACGATAGAGAATTTTCCCATCTCCAAGACTTTTATGCGTACGGACCTGTCAGTGGCCAAACCCTTTTACACGTATATGCACGAAGAACATAAAGTACGCACGTTCACGATATTATCAGTTATGTCAGTGTCCGGTAGCTTGTGGAATTATGGAAATCAGTTATGTCAGTGTCCGGAAGCTTATGGAAATATGGAAATCAGTTATGTCAGTGTCCGGTAGCTTGTGGAAATATGGAAACACCAAGTGTATACACGTCCACCAAAGACGGGCCATGCAGATTGTAGAGCGGCTTAATGCTCGCAAAGCATGGACAAAACAACATGCATACACGCATCTGGATTTAAGAAAAAAACAAACTCAGACCGCTTAAAACACACACACACACACACACACACACACACACACACACACACACACACACACACACACACACACACACACACACACACACGCACACACACACACACATGTTACAAACGTAGTGTTACGGTCGTTATCTCAATCCCACCATTATCAACATCACCATCGTCATCATCACTATGTCTTGAGGACACTGATTCCAGTACCATCAAGCAACTCTTTAAGGCGAGAATAAAACAGTAGCACCAATAATAATTCATCATCATCATCATCATCATCAGCAGCAGCAGCATTATCCTCATCATGACAAATCCACAAAAAACTCATATTAATGCCATTTACACAACCTCCATGGAGAGAGGGGACTGAGGACACCCGCCACTCCCCAGCTTGATTGGCAATAGCATCAGCAGCCACATCTAATCGTCATCATCACCACCGCTATTATCATCATCAGGACATTTGTGAGGTAAACAAAACAACGATATCTCTCCCACAGCATGATATGTGAAGAGATCACAAACATAGGCAAAGGTGATTTCAGAGAAGTTGTATCAGAGATCAGGGTGGAGTCATCATCATCACCATCAAGTGCCTTGCCACATGGCGTTGGCGATCATGGCCGTCCATCTGTTTCTATCCCTTGTTGCCTCAAGCACCTCTTCCACCTTCTTTGTCTTCAGTACAGAGTGGACTACGTTAAACAAAACAAAGATATCTTTCTCCCCTAGCATAATCGGTAAGGAGATCAGAAACAGGCAGAGGTGGTTCCAGAGATCAGAGAGGACGGCTGATAGTCTACCCGTACTTACTCTGTGAGCCATTGAATTTTTTCAAGGAAGAATTAACCCTTTGACTCCCGTACTCTATCCACCAACTGCATTAACGTCACCCTTTGACTCCCTCACCCTATGCAGGAAGCTGGTGGATAGGGTAAGGGAGTCAAAGGGTACAGTTTTTGCTTTGCTAGCATAGTTGATGATGCAGGATGCTGGTGGACAGTGTGCAGGAGTCAAAGGGTTAAGCATGATTATAGTTGCTAAGCCTTCAAAATCAGTCTTGCAGCAGAATTCTAATCTTTTTAAAGTTTGCCAATGATATATTGTGAACAGCTAAAAGGAGAGAATCGCAACCCTCTAATGAATAATATATAGATATAAAAATAAATTAATAATAATAATAATAATAATGTTTATTTGTATAGCGCATATTCCGTATAAAAACATGCTTACCAGCGCTTTATATTTCGCAAGAAAGGCAAATGGTGATAAAAAATGTGCACGATTACATACACAATAAAATAAGATAACAACAAACATTAAAGCTATACAAGTAAGAATTACCCATGGTAGATCTATTATGATGATAAATGGATCAGAATGGCAGTTCACATGGGCTTTAATTTAAGTCGTTATAGAACTGAGTATGGTTTGTGACTTGTGCACGATATTGGGAAAATGATGTATTTTCTTGTCAGTTATTATGTATTCGAACAATGCAACGTGAGCGTTAAAATCTACCCTTAAAATTGCGAAATGTGTTATAAAAATATTAATACTGACAATGTATATAATGATGCTAACAACCATGCTGATGATGACGATGATGATAATAATAAAAGTAATGATAATAGTAATGATAATAATAATAATAATAATAATAATAATAATAATCATCATAATCATAATCATAGTAATCATAACAATAATGATAATGATGACAATACTAATGATAACAATATAACAACAATAATAATAACAATAACAACAGTAATACAAAAATTTAATGATAATAATAATAATAATAATAATAATAATAATAATAATAATAATAATAATAATAATAAGATGATGATGATAATAATAATAACAATAATAACAATACTAATGATAATAATAATAATAATAACAACAACATGATTTATAATACGTCTTGCCTAGGGTTCAAAGCGCTCTCAACAACTATATAAACAAGTGAATAAACAACTCACAGCTGATCACACACACACACACACACACACACACACACACACACACACAATCGCACACACACACACACACACACACACACACACACACACACACACACACACACAATCGCACACACACAATCGCACACACACACACACACACAGACACACACACACACACACAACACAGACACACACACACATACACACACACACACACACACACACACACACACACACACACACACACACACACACACACACACACACCGTCTGATGTGCCAAGCAAGAGAGTTCCAGAACTGTAGGTCATAGTAGGAGAAAGAGTTGTCAGGATCATTGTGTGCCATGTCACATGGCGTTGGCGATCATGGCTCCTCCATACATAACCTTTGGTAGCTGTGACATTTATGTTTGTAGCTTTCTAGGCAAAGAGAACGAGAGTCAGAAGAAGAACGACTGTGTTGAAACCCCCCCCCCCTCCCATCCATCACCCTATCTTGCTACCGGAATTGTATTCTTGTGGCCTAAAACCGTTGTACATTAAAACATTATTAGTCTGAAAAACAATCAAACAAAAACAAAGAGGACATCTTTAGTCCGAAAAACAAACAAACAAACAAATAAAACTAGCAAACAAAAACAAACAAACAAATAAACAAATAAACCACACAAACACACAAATAAGCGAACAAAAAGCCACAAACAAACAAACAAACAAAAAGAGAACAAATAAAACAAAACAAACAAAAAGCCCATCAGCACGAAAGCCACATCAGAGCCACAACTCACCCTCCATGGCGAGGGGCCTCAGAAGGCCCAGGCCGGCCAGGTGGTAGGGCAAGACAGGACCCAGCATCATGTCCTTCACCTCCGACCTCCGACCCAACACCGGCCACAGGCTGAGACCCTCCACCTTGAACTCCAGCCTGACTGCCACACTCACACACTGCTGTTGTAAACTCTGTTGGAACCAGAATGCCCACACCCTCCACTGTCCCTGCTATGTAGTCTGGAACCGTCACATCCAGCTGTGTTGGTATCCACAGCCCAAGGTCAAAGTATCTGTTTATCTGTGAACACTGAGGAATTCTGGAACTATCACTTTCAGGTGTTCTGGAAACGTTACACTCAAGCTGTCTGGAGCTCTCCTGGTGTCGAACTAAAGTACACTGAAACTCGTTTCTTTCTGGTCTGTGTGGAACAGTGGCGTGTTCAGATGACACAGGTGACTACAGGACAGAGCTTACACTGAAGGTGACATTCACGTCAACGGGGGAGCACTGGAGCTTACAGGTAAAACCCCGAGTTTGCCTGAGGGACTCAGGACTATTGGCAGCGTGAGGCCGGCAGGGTGTCTGCTGGTACTGTATCATCCAGGTCTGTGCTGGCACTGTGTCACGCAAGTCTGGAAGTAGTCCTGCATGCAGCTTAGCACAATGCCTGCCCTACTCTTCGATCCGTCTGCACTGACAAAGACTGATGGACAGGGTGCTATGGTGAAAGAACAACGATACCTGGCGATGAGGACACTGGATGTCTGTCCTTCTCCTCTGTCAATGTACGGTGATGGACGATTTGCCGCAAAATGCTTTGCCAGGAGAACAAGTGTGTCAGTGAAATCTTCGTTGCCAATAAATGACTTAATCTTCAGATCAGAATAACAGTACTATAGTTTCTTACTCTGTTAATCGTGTCCATGGAAATAACAGGATAGTATTGAACATCGAATCTATTAGAAGATTTATGTTTTGTTTAATTGTTTAGGATAGGAAGACTTTGAGTCCTTGGTCAGATGATTTTTCCCTGCTTAAAGATCTGTCAATAACAAACCACACTGTCTTTAACTCTCCACGTACAAAGAGCAAATCGTGTTTAAACAATCGGTGAAAAAACAAAGCAGTATAATCTGGATAACTTGAAAAAAAACAAAAAAACACCGTTTGTTGACTGTCCCGCCTGTCACTTTGTCTGAATTATTCAGAACAAAAATGCCACCATCATCTTGTACTTTGCAATTTGGGGTTCACATCTGTGATTGATCTGGTTCCTTGTTAACAGAAAGTTCATGGAGACATAACAGCTTGGTCATAACCAGATCACATTTATCAACAATTATGTTCTAGTTGGTACACACATTAGCTATTTTGTTGTGGAGTGTGATTACAGGTTGAACATTTAGCTACAATTACAGTGTGTCGCCTAAGAAATAATATCTTTCACTGGGTTTGTTTTGCGTGTTTATTGTTAAGTTTGAAAATCAGAGCACTCTCAACGGCTCATTTAAAACACACTAATCATAATTATAAGGTGCGTGTAAGTCCTAAGGCTTTCCTGGCTGACGGCATATACTGTTCAACACAGTCATGTAGACTGACAGTCTTCCTCACAATTGTTTTTTAATACAGAACGCTAATTCCTAGATGTAGTTCACTTGTGTGTGTGTGTGTGTGTGAAGGGGTGGGTGGGAGAGGGGGAACATTACAGTGCGCATGTTGACGTGCACGAGTCATGAGCTGTGCCATACGACACTGTTGTTTAGGCAAACCCGTCACGGCTCGTTAGTGTTCCCACTGTCCTGGTTAACATAATAGTTGGCCGACAACCGCTCCTGTGACACTGTTGACTCTACACACGTATACCCGTGTAGCCAGGGGTGATAAAGATCCCTCAAAGACACACAGTCACACCGCCATCACAATGGCCCCAAAAGACCTGCACCATCACCCAGTCAAGCAGAAAATGATGTCCACACTGACCTGCAAAATAGGTGTGAACTGTGTGACGAACAAAGTGTTCAGCAATCGTCACACTGTGATCGTTCTATTATTAAAACACTTTGTGTCTGTCTTAGTGCAGCAGTGTCATACACAACCTGGCATGGAACTGTTCAACGCTGTGTGACATTTCTTGACGACAGACACGTGTAACTCGATGAGTCTGGGGTTTATGCGTTATTCAAGAACGATTCACTGTCATCAGGCATTTCCATACGCTCACCATCCAATCTACAGTCTGTTGTCTTAAGTCCAGGAACAACTCGCTTCTCAAAGACCTGGCAAGACTCTTCAGAGGTAATGGTTCTATATCTCCTGAGTACGTTTGGAGATAATGTTTATAGAGCAGTTAATTTTCTGCCACTAAAAGTATGTTATGGCAGGGCATTGTATGGTGCGATGTCTGAGGAATGTTAGGCAGCTGAGGTGTGTTTTAGAAGTAATGTCTAATCCACTGATTCCACGCCCAAAATCCCAAAGTCTAATCACTCATCCCACAAAGTCGAGCACAGTCTGGAATCAAGGAGACAGGCTGCTAAAACACTCACTCAGCACGAGATGATCAGCAGACCACAGAGATGATAATATCTATCTCTTCAGGGGAGACAAATAGTATCTCCAGTGACCTCTTCCTGATGATGGACAGCCCAAATGAACAAGGTGCAGATGGACTGGAATCGGCAATCCTTGTCTGATGATGATACAGCACTTGGCAGTGGGCAGCAGGCCGATATCTGACCGATGATATATACAGTTGATGCTGGTTCTGCACTTGACCACACATGTCTTAGACAGACGCAGGGACAAAGACACACATTGACACTAACACTGTATTTGTGTCGTTAAGTTCTAATCTCAAATGGAGTCAATGGACAAATACACACATTGACACTAACACTGTATTTGTGTCGTTAAGTTCTAATCTCAAATGGAGTCAATGGACAAATACACACATTGACACTAACACTGTATTTGTGTCGTTAAGTTCTAATCTCAAATGGAGTCAATGGACAAATACACACATTGACACTAACACTGTATTTGTGTCGTTAAGTTCTAATCTCAAATGGAGTCAATGGACAAATACACACATTGACACTAACACTGTATTTGTGTCGTTAAGTTCTAATCTCAAATGGAGTCAATGGACAAATACACACATTGACACTAACACTGTATTTGTGTCGTTAAGTTCTAATCTCAAATGGAGTCAATGGACAAATACACACATTGACACTAACACTGTATTTGTGTCGTTAAGTTCTAATCTCAAATGGAGTCAATGGACAAATACACACATTGACACTAACACTGTATTTGTGTCGTTAAGTTCTAATCTCAAATGGAGTCAATGGACAAATACACACATTGACACTAACACTGTATTTGTGTCGTTAAGTTCTAATCTCAAATGGAGTCAATGGACAAATACACACATTGACACTAACACTGTATTTGTGTCGTTAAGTTCTAATCTCAAATGGAGTCAATGGACAAATACACACATTGACACTAACACTGTATTTGTGTCGTTAAGTTCTAATCTCAAATGGAGTCAATGGACAAATACACACATTGACACTAACACTGTATTTGTGTCGTTAAGTTCTAATCTCAAATGGAGTCAATGGACAAAGACACACATTGACACTAACACTGTATTTGTGTCGTTAAGTTCTAATCTCAAATGGAGTCAATGGACAGATACACATGATGAGTACAGAGCTACCAACTCACTAAACTTTCACTGGACACGACGTTGTCACAAGACTTGGTGCACCGTCTGCTGATGATTGGAGCTAGACAAATGGACAGGTGAAGACAACCACTGACTTGCCGATAAACATAAAGTCGCCCGCACACATGCAGTTGCCAATAAACATGAGAATTTCCAAGTGCTAGACTGTATACAATTGCCAAGTGCTAGACTGTATACAATTGCCAAGTGCTAGACTGTATACAATTGCCAAGTGCTAGACTGTATACAATTGCCAAGTGCTAGACTGTATACAATTGCCAAGTGCTAGACTGTAGACAATTGCCAAGTG
>JAPXFY010000015.1:80247437-80252437 GCA_030674185.1 Monoplex corrugatus
TGTTTGTTTTTGGTGCTTGTGTGTTTTCTTTCTTTTTTTGTAGCAGTAAAATTGTTCCGTATGAGTCCTGTAGGCAGACCAGGTTTACACGTATCTCACTGTTTTCCTATCTGTTTACTTTTTCTTTCCTTTCCTCTTATACAGCTTTTGTCTAATTTTTTTTGGCGGGTGGGGGGGTGTTTCTTTGTTTTGTTTTGTTTGTTCGGGTGCTTGTTGGTTTTTCTGTTCTTCCCCTGCTTCTATTTCGCCCTCTTTCGCGTCTTTTCTTTTTTTTTTCTTGTTCTTTCTTCAGTTGTCTCCCATCAGATTCCAAAGATTAAGTTACGAAGATGACTGGCGCGGCAGTCAATGGAATCAACATCAGACTTCCGTTCGTAAAGTCCTAGGTTCGATCCATCTGGACACCTCTTCCTGGTGGGCAAAGAGTGGCGATTTTGTAATCTCCCTCTAGTTCAACAGGTGTGCAGACCTGCCACTGTATATATATATATATGTGTGTGTGTGTGTGTGTGTGTGTGTGTGTGTGTGTGTGTGTGTGTGTGTGTGTGTGTGTGTGTGTGTGTGTTTGTGACCTCACACTACGAAATCAGTCTTAACTCGCAGTCAGTCAAACAGCATTAGGAGCTGAAAAGGTGACTGAGGGTCTATCTGGGGTGTTTTGACTTTTTCTCAGAATTGATTTCTTTAGACTATAATCTATCCCCCACAAAATTATTTTCTTGAAAAAATATTACTAATCAATTTAAAATGGTATTTCAATGCACTGATCGCAGCAGAAAGAACGCAATTTCTTACCAAAAGTACCTATTTTTGTCTCTTATTATGAACCGTAACCTGTACAGTACCCGCACATGTAATATACTGACGGAAAGCTCTTTGGTGCACCTTTCAGATAATGACAGCGATAATTAGAAACAAACTGGGTCAAAGCCACCAAATAAAGAAATTTAAGGAAAATGTGTAGGAGAGCACACACAAACTTTAGAGGCCGTTTTCTCAAAATGGCTGTTATACAACTTAATGACTTTAAACATCATACATAACTTCTACATTTTTTTGAGTACAAGCTTAATTCAAGTACCACAATAATCAGCAGAATGTACACTTTCCAGTGATATATATATCTTAAAATGCCCAAAATGCTAGTTTACATTGATTTCGTGGTGGGAGGTCATATATATATATATATATATATATATATATATATATATATATATATATATATACATGCAGAATATCAAAAACGCACGTTAAATATCTTGCAGATCATACATGTACAATTAAAGAACCATGAAAAACCTAGCATGCCCTCCAAAGATGCAGAAAGTGCAACAAACATGCTCAGGTCGTCTGACAGCTTCAGTTCACAGTGCTTTACTATGGAGAATGATTGTGTGCAATGTGCAGTGAATCCAAATGACTTTGGAGAATAAAGCTGGACAAGAACGATATATAACAATAACGATGATGATGATGATGACGATGATTGTCATACTGATAATGATAATAATAATAATAATAATAATAGTAATGATAATAATAATAATGATAATGATGATAATAATAATAATAATAATAAAAAAGAAGAAGAAGAAGAAGAAGAAGAAGAAAAACAACAACAACAACATCATCATCAAGAACAACAACAGCAATAATAATAGCAATGACAATAACAACAACAAGAACAACAACAGTAACAACAATAATGATAATAATAATGATAATGATAATGATGATAATAACAATCATCATCATCATCATCATCACCACCACCACCACCATCATCCCCCCCCCACCACCATCATCACCATCATCACTGTTTATATACGGCACTGGACAGGGAGGCATGAATGACAGGAACCATTGACATACAGATATATATATATATATGCTTGTGCTTTTCTGATCTTTGAATATTGCCTACACGAAAGAATGTGATTAGATATGTACAGTACAGATATGTTTCTTTATATCTTTACGATTTTGAGAATTTGAATCGTATGGGCTGCGACTGGAAGATGGCAAACAGTAAACGTTTCCGTCACACACAATTCTCTCCTCCATAACGCTTGTTTCTTGTTTTGATGACAAAGGCTTCACAACATGCAAGAAATAGAAAAAGAAAGAACGAAAGAAGGAAAGAAAGAAAGGAAGACAGGAAGAACAAAAGAAAGAAAGAAGTAAAGAAAGAAAAAAGAAAGAAAGGAAGACAGGAAGAACAAAAGAAAGAAAGAAGTAAAGAAAGAAAGAAAGAAAGAAAGGAAGGAAGAACAAAGAAAGAAAGAAGAAAGAAAGAAAGAAAGAAAGAAGGAAGAAAATAAAAGAAAGAAAGAAGTAAAGAAAGAAGTAAAGAAAGAAAGAAAGAAAGAAAGGAAGGAAGAATAAAAGAAAGAAAGAAGTAAAGAAAGAAGTAAAGAAAGAAGTAAAGAAAGAAAGAAAGAAAGAAAGGAAGGAAGAACAAAAGAAAGAAGGAAGTAAAGAAAGAAAGAAAGAAAGAAAGGAAGACAGGAAGAATAAAAGAAAGAAAGAAGTAAAGAAAGAAAGAAAGAAAGAAAGGAAGACAGGAAGAATAAAAGAAAGAAAGAAGTAAAGAAAGAAAGAAAGAAAGAAAGGAAGAACAAAAGAAAAAACAAAAAAGAAATAAAGAAGGAGAGAAAGAATTTTTAAAAGATGAATATAAACACTGGTAAAATGTTTCTAAAATGAAAAAAAGCGATCCCTCTCCTCTCCCCTCTCTCAGTAGCTAAAATGTCAAAAGACACACACACACACACACACACACACACACACACACACACACACACACACACACACATACATACACACACACACACACACACACACCAGACAGCATACAGAACACACACAAACACAGACACACACACAGACACACACACAGACACACACACACAAACACACACACACACACACACACACACACACACACACACACACAACACACACACACACACACACACACACACACACACACACACAGAGTGTGCGCGCCTTAGTTTGATTTTTGAATCAAGATTTGGCGCCATATAATTAATAATAATAATAATAATAATAATAATAATAATAATAATAATAATAATAATAATTATAATAATAACAATAATAATGATGATGATAATCATCATCATTATCATCATCATCATCATCTTCATTTTCTTTTTCTTCTTCCTCTTCTTCTTCTTCTTCTTATTATTGTTGTTGTTCTTGCTTTTTTTTTTATTATTATCATTATTGTTATTATCATTATTGTTATTATCATTATTGTTATTTTCTTCTTCTTCTTCTCCTTCTTCTTCTTTCTATTATTGTTGTTGTTGTTGTCGTAATTAGTAGTAGTATTATACCCATTAGAGCATCAAATACGTGACATTGAATATCTTGTCCACCATGTCGGTGTGTGGTGGCTTACAGAAAAAGTAAAACACCCAGCATGCAAGCCATCCCCTCTCCCCGAAAACGGAGTATAAAAGCCATAAAACTGGGGATAAACAACAACAACAAAACAAACAGAAAACATAAACAAGAAAATACACACAGACGAAACGGTCATACACATGAAAGCACATTCGTATAATCGAGCGTACATGGGAGTGTCAGTTCACAAGCATAACAACAACAACAACAACAACAACAACAACAACAACAACAACATTAAACAAAGAAAAAATGAAACAAAACAAAATTAATATTAAAACAAAAGTAAACAAAACAAACAAACAAAAATAGCAAGCAAACCAAAATGCTTTATTACCTTCTTAATTAAAGGACATAACTCTTGAGAGTCACGTAGGAATTATGTCCCATATTGCAGAACTTCTCAAATCCAACACAGTTTGCGCTACCCATTCAGCTAGCATAGAAGCAGATACAAAGCACAAAAACCGTTAGCTCAGAACACTCCTCTTTATTACCTTAGCTTGCCTCTCATTTCATAATAATAATTACAATATTTATATAGCGCAAAATCTCGACAAAATCAAATCAAAGATATTCAATATCGCTTATTTGATGCTCTAATGTTATAATACTACTAATAACAACAACAACAACAACAAAGAAAACTTCAGCAGTGAATTAACGCTGTGGTATGTGTTGTCGTTCATACTGATGTAAACGCAAAATATCTGTTCAACTGAAGTTAGTCGTGTGTATTTTGGCAATAAGTCTGTTTTCTTCGATGCTCTGTTCTGTGGCTTCTTCTATTACTTACAGCGTATCCAGAAATCTGTGGTCCGTTTTGTCTTTTGTCAAAAGAAGAATGACCATGTCGCTCCTTTGCTTTAGTCCCTTCACTGGGTGCCTGTTACTCAAAGAATCTCAGACAAAATCAATATGTGACCTCCCACCACGAAATCAGTCTTAACTCGCAGTCAGTCGAACAGCACTAGGAGCTGAAAAGGTGACTGAGGATCTGTCTGGGGTGTTTTGACTTTTTCTCAAAAGTGATTTCTGTAGACTATAATCTATCCCCCACAGATTTTTTTTTCTTGAAAAAATGTTATTAATCATTAAAATGATATTTTAATGCACTGATCGCAGCAGAAAGAACGCAATTTCCTACCAAAAGTACCTATTTTTGTTTCTTATTATGAACTGTAACCTGTGCAGTACCCGCACATGTAACATACTGATGGAAAGCTCTTTGGTGCACCTTTGAGATAATGACAATGAACATTAGAAACAAACTGGGTCAAAGCCACCAAATAAAGAAATTTAAGGAAAATGTGTAGGAGAGCACTCAAAAACTTTAGAGGCCGTTTTCTCAAAATGGCCGTCATACAACTTAATGACTTTAAACATACATAACTTCTACATTTTTTTTTAGTACAAGCTTTATTCAAGTACCAAAATAATCAGTAGAATGTACACTTTCCAGTGATATGTATGTTTCAAACATATCATTGGTTTTGTTCCAAATTATCGCTGCGACCACCTTAGAATGTACAACCTTGCCTGAACTCTCATTACTGCGTAGATCCAAA
>JAPXFY010000015.1:80254937-80259937 GCA_030674185.1 Monoplex corrugatus
GATAAGAATAGACGGAAATAGATAGCAGTCATTACTTACGATTAGCAATAAATAAACAATCAAACAGCCACGTATCTTTATACACCTAACCCTCTCTCAGAGTAAGACTGCACTACATATTATGAAGTATTGATAGAATGATCACAACTTAACATCATGAAATAATGCAAATTGTTACACCTATATTAAGGAAAGTAGAGAAAATACGTTTGCGTCAACACACTGGAAACTACGTCGATATAATGAGCTAAAATGGGTTGAGACTATTAGCTTAACATAAATATTTGCTTACTTGTTGTTGTTGTTGTTCTTCTTCTTCTTCTTCTTCTTCTTATTAGTAGTAGTAGTAGTGGTGGTTGTTTTAGTATAAATATTAGTATTATGGTCGTCATCATCATCATCTTCGTTATCATTATGATTATTATCGTCATCATTATCATTGCTGTTGTTGTTATCATCATTGTTGTTATTGTTATTGTTATTATCGCAATCATTTTTATAATGATAATTATTGTTATTATTAATTCTTCTTTTTCTTCTTCTTTTTCTTCTTCTTCTTCTTATATCATTTACAACAACAGCAACAAAACTTTTCTGATTACTTTTATCATTATCGTTATTATTATTGTTATATATTATCATTATTATTATTATTGTTATCATTATCATTATGTTATTGTTATCATTATCATTATGTTATTCTTCTTCTTCTTATTATTATTATTGTTTAATAATGCTACCAATTTGAAGAACAAGGTCTCCCAACAGTGTAAAAATCGCTACTCACAGTTCCGTAGCTTTCGATGGCGTTCTCGCCATCTTCGTCAGCGCTCTAATGCTGTCTGCGTGAATCTCTACTCAGATTTTGTTATTATTGTTGTTGTTGTTGCTGTTGTTGTTGTTATATCAATTACAATAACAACAGCAAAAAAACGTGAAAGAAAAAGAAACAAATATAAAAAGTGCACACAGAAGCAAAAGGTACTGTAAATGCATGCTGGCAAGTTAGTGAGCTGATGATTTCATGAATGGGAGTTTGTAAGCATAGCAGTACAACCTTTGATTAGTTAAAAAAAAAAAAAAGTCCCCCTCCCCTCCGACATCCCCTGTCTGTCAGCATTGTACCCCTCCTGTGGATTAATTACCACAGTCGATCTGATACGAAGGGATCGCTGTGTCCACGGAAAGGGGGACTCCATAAATTCATTAACAGTTTGTCACAGATAATGATCTCCCTTTGAAGCCAGTAGTTTGGTCTGTCTGTAGCTGTCACTTGTCTATGTGTGGCCTGCTGCTGCTGCCGTTGTTGCTGTTGATGCTATTTTTCGTTGTTTTTTGTTTTGTTTTGTTTTGTTTTGTTTTCGTTTTTGTTTGTTGCTTGTTTTGTTTTGTTTTGTTTTTTGTTTTTTTGCTGTTCTTGTTATCATTATTGTTGTTGTTGTTGTTGTTGTTGTCTAGAAGAGGAAGTGTGTTGTGAACCCTTTCTCTGGTTGTGATGTATCTTTCTCACAAACTGTTAGAAACCTTGGCTTCTACCTGGATGAAACACTGTCTATGGAAGCCCATGTCAAACAGTTGTGCCGTACTCTGTACTATCAGCTACGCAGAATTGGTAAGATTCGCTCCTTCCTTTCCACTGATGCTACCAACAAGCTTGCTGTCTCTTTCATACTATCTAGACTGGACTATTGTAACTCTCTACTCGCAGGTCTCCATGACAATCAACTATTTAAACTTCAGCGCATACAGAACCACGCGGCTCGCCTTGTTCTCCGCAAGCCCAGGCGTGAGAGTGCAAAATCTCTGCTTAGAACACTTCATTGGCTCCCGGTAAAGGCTAGGATTCAATATAAAGTTGCCTGTCTTTGCTTTCAGTGTATCTATCACGAGAACATGCCATCCTATCTTGCCAACCTCCTGCAGGGTTACAAACCTTCTCGAACGCTCCGCTCTTCTGACACCTCACTGTTGACTGTCCCTCGCTTCTCTGTAGACACCTTTGGTAAAAAATCTTTCTCTGTCTTTGGCCCAAATGTATGGAACTCTCTACCACTGTCTCTCAGAAAAACTAAGTGTTTCTCAACCTTCAAACGGCACCTGAAAACCCACCTCTTTCAAACTCATCTAACCTGAAGAGCCTTAGTTTGCAAGTCTGTCATCAGACTAATCTCTCCTGCCTGTATAACAGTATTTTGTATAAGGGCCTAGAGAGCAAGGTGTGTGTGTGGTGTGTGTGTGTGTGTGTGTGTGTGTGTGTGTGTGCGTGTGTGTGTGTGTGTGTGTGTGTGTGTGTGCTTGAGTGAGCATGTGTGTGTATCACTGTATGTGTACAGCTGAGGAGGGGATAGGGGAGAAATTGAGTGGGAAAGAGACTGAAATACTTTAAGAAACTTTTTAAAATCTTTGTTTGTATGTAAATTGTGATGTATGATATGCGAATAGTTTATAATTTGTGAGGTAATTTGGATTGTCAAGGTGTTAATGCTGTAATACTGAAGTTATAATGTTTATCCTGTATATGGATTAGAATTTTTCTGTTTTTATCTTCATTCAAAATATTGATTATAATTTTATGTACAACTATTGCATGCATAAACACACACACACGCATGCAAACATAGCACACGCAACACACACACACACTCTCTCTCTCTCTCTCTCTCACACACACACACACCCCACACACACACACACACACACACACACACACACACACACACATTCTTACAAACACACACGCGCACAGCAACGCACACGCACGCACACACACACGTACACACACACGTACGCAAGCACACACATGCAGCAATATATAAACACAGTATGCCTCTTTATTCATATGAAAAATCTGTTAATCTTTCTTCATTACATAAGTCAGTGTTTAAATTTTAATATTCTGTGGTTTCTTATGTGTCTTCTTACTTGTATAGCTTTAATGTTTGTTGTTATCTTATTGTGTATGTAATTGTGAACATTTTTTATCACCTTTTGCCTTTCTTGCGAAATGTAAAGCGCTGGTGAGCATGTTTTTATATGGAATATGCGCTATACAAATAAACATTATTATTATTATTATTATTGTCTCCTGCACTCCATCCACCAATTGCAAAAACTGAACCCTTCGACTCCCTCACCTTGTCCACCAGTTTCTTGCAGGAAGCTGGTGGATAGGGTGAGGAGTCAAAGGGTTAAATGGTTGACAATGCAGGATTCTAGTGAACAGGGTGCGGGAGTCAAAGGGTTAAGTGGAACGTATCTGTTCAGGGCAAAGGCTTGTGTAACTGCTTCTGATTACTTTGTACTTTGTTCAAGAGGGATTTACTGCACTCGGAAAAAACCTATATGCGCTCCACCCAAATCTGCCAGCAATTATCTGATAGACTTCCGATGCGCTGGCAAGGTCTTGAAATGGGGAAAGGGGGAAGAAGGACCTTTGAAACAGTAAGCTGACACCACCAGAATGATGGAAACATTAAGATTGGAGGCCAACAGGCCAGTTTTTAATGTTGCGGGCTGGGATTGAACTTGAGATATTAGATCTTGAGTCCATGGCTCTGCCAACTAGCCTGCGTTTTTTGTGCTTGTGGACTCCAGATTAAAGGCTTGTTGTCTGTAGTGTTTTCGTGAGGGACTCATCGCTTTCGCACAATACCAGACGCACTATAGTCATACCTTCTGGCAGTAAGTGGCAGGCTCCTTGTTACAACTTTAAAGACTGACAAGGTCTGGATATGGACCAGTCACCGTGGTGTAGTGGTTAGCGTAACGGACTACCGACGGGAGTTGTGATTCGAATCCCCATCAGTCCCTTCAAAATCACTGTGGGAGTTTTCGGCTCCAGCCTGCTCCTACACACAGTTGGGTGTGCTATGGGCTCAATGGGAAGACTGGGACACACAGTCGAGTCTCATCCACTTCACGGATGGTGTTGCTCAAATCTTCTGACCAGTGCCTTAAGTGTCTGTATCTCTCGGGCCTGGTTGAAGCCAGGATATATTATGATTGTAAGCGTAGAGTACAACCCTGCACGCAGTCTCAGTCCTAGATGGAACTCCATAGCATCATGATTATCAACCTCACCGACATCATTATTATAGCATTGTAAAAGCTGTGCCAGCGTCTGTGGGCATTAAGGTGACGTAGAAATGAGACCAAAAACAACAAAAAAAAAAGGGGGGGCACAAAGGTAACCTCACTGAGTACGATGATCCTACAACAAAAAGTCTGGATAAGGGAAAGGGAACGGGCAACACGAAACACTGGCACCACCTGAATGATTGGAACATGAAGACGACCAGCGAACTTGAAGGTTTATGCTGTGGGCTGGGATTGAACTCGAGACGTAAGCGAGAAGAGTGGCAGAATGGTTAAGACGTTCGCCTGCCAATAACTAAACTCGAGATTCCAGGGTTCACTCCCTGTACAGGCCTCGACTTTTCTCCTCAGTCTGACCGGAAAATCGAACTGAACGTCTAGTCCTTCTGAAGGAGACGAAAAACGAGTCGGACCCGTGTGCCTTCTGGTTGCGCACGCTCAAGATCCAACGGCAGTAGAAAATCGTGAAGAGTAGGGCATTGCCCGGCTGCCTTGGTATGAAACTGGAGAGATAGGTTGATTTCCCAGGTCCCACCCCTTGAAGACCAGTTAGCTTTCTCGCCTTCATGAAGTCTTGGTTTAAAAATAAAGTGAATATGAATACGAATTTGAAGCGAAGGACAGGGGATGGGCGCTGTCCTCGTGGTGCTGACCCCGGAAAAGTTGAGGTCTCTGCCACCTCACTCCCCAACGACCCCAGGGTTATGGAACTATCTAGGTAGGATTTCAGGGCCTGGCAAGCATATGGATGTATGTGCAGGCTTAAGGCTTGTGCCTTGATCATTCTGGATCTTCTCCATTACATGGCACCTGTGACGTCGGTGCATATGGAATTCATTCCGAGCGCGGAAACGTCATCTTGTGAAATTGAAACTGAAACTGAAAACTGGTCTACAGCAAACAGA
>JAPXFY010000015.1:80269937-80302437 GCA_030674185.1 Monoplex corrugatus
TCAACACACTTGAGCATTGCCATGTGTTCTCTGCCTTTTCTGCCAGGAATTACTTAGCAGACTTCTTGAGCCTCCACAAAACCCCGTGCACAGGCAAGTTGGTGAAATAGGGAAAGCGGAACTATCGTGGGCAGGTGACCTTTGGAACACAAAAGCTGACAGGACCAGAACGATATAAGCATAAAGATGGACAGCTGGCTGGCCAGTTGTTAGTGTTGTAGGCTGGGAATAAACTCGAGACATATCTCAAATCCATGGCTCTCAAAATAAATAAGTAAATAAACAGATAAAATAAAAAATAAGGAAATAAATAGATGAATAAATAAGTAAATGAAATGATAAATAAATAAATAAATAAATAAATAAAAATAATAGATAAATTAATAATAAGTAAATAAATAAATAATAAATAATAAATAGATAAATAGATGATAATGAAATAAATAAATAATAATAATAAATAAGTAAATAAATAAATAAATAAATAAATAATAATAAATAATAATACATCAAATCAATACATAAATAAATAAATAAATAAATAAATAAATAATAATAAATAAATAAATAAATTAAAAAAGTAAGTAAAAGAATAAATAAATATCTAAAACCAAAGATTTTGAAACACTCATTTCATATTTGTTGGCCAATAATACCCTTCTTCTCTCTGGTACAAGCAGGCAGGTACAAGGCAGGTACTCTTTTATGCTCATATCTAGGGGATGCTGGGGGCTCTTTCAGAGAAATAGTATCCTCACCATCTGGAAATTCCATGCCAGAAATTCCTCTTTTCTATCATTCTCTTTGTTTCTGCCTACGTTCCTTTGCTTTCTTTAATTCCATGCATAAATATCCTCTTTTCTGTCACTCTCTTTGTTTCTTCCTTGTCCTTTGCTTTCTTTATCATGCCTAAATATCCTCTTTTCTGTCACTCTCTTTGTTTCTTCCTTGCTCCTTTGCTTTCTTTCATCTCTTTCTCTCATTTTCTGCCTTGCTGATCCATTCACTTTATGTGTTTTATGAAGACTTACATTCTTTCTCTTAAAATTGGGTATCTCGGTGATTTGTATTAAGTGTGGTTTTGGGCCTAAGGAACTGTGATGTGCAGAAGCAATCTAATTTAACCAGATCTTATATATCTTTTAGTGTCCTTAGTAATTTTCCATTCTTATTCTGGTTTCTTTGTTTTTCTGCCCAACCTGCTGATAAATTGGATGGAGTGGTCAACGCCAGGGGCGTATACTTAGATTATGCGTGCAACTGCATTAATATGTGTTCTTAACTTTCTTTTTATATTTTTATTTTCTTTCTTCTTCTTTTCTCAATGAGTTACTGTGTGTTTTGTTGAGACAGTTATAGCCCCGATACGGCTCAGCGCAGCCGGCTGGGCTTTAAACAGCAATACCAATAAACAATGTGTCTGAACAGATGGAGTTTGAAAGTCGATACCCAGGTGTAAAGTTCCGGGTATCTCTTACGGTCTCTGTCTCCGTCATAACAGTCACTATACATGTCAACAAAACGTCCACTCTACTATTGTGGTGTTTGAAGAGGACACAATTGTACCTGTCTTTTAACAAAACGTCCACTCTACTAGTTGTGGTGTTTGAACAAGAGGACCACTATTTGGGGCAACTGTACCTGTCTTTTAACAACACGTCCACTCTACTGTTGTGGTGTTTGAAAGAGGACACAATTGTACCTGTCTTTAACAAACACGTCCACTCTACTGTTGTGGTGTTTGAAGAGGGCAGCGAGTCACACCCAACTTGTACCTGAGTCTCTTTGAAAAGAGGACACAATTGTACCTGTCTGCAGGTCAACAGAAATGAAACATTCCTCTTTCGGCGCACACAGACCCTTCCCCTACCACTCCACTTGCACAAGCGTGCACACGGGTGTCAATCACGCCCTGGGAACTTTATAATTGTATTCATTCATACATATTCATATTTTTCATATATCATATTCATATTCATATTCATATTTGAAGGTAAGATACACACATACCTTGTCATTTACATGTAACCAAGATTATTCCAGTGTAGGCTGATATAATGCCAGTATAAAATATAGACTAGGTAAAACATAGCTAGGTAGGGTCTCAGGATCTGGCCAGCTCATGGATTTATGTGCAGGCTTAAGGCTTGTGCCATGATCACCATACACGCGGTACCTGTGACATTAGTGCATGTGGAATTCATTCCGAGTCGAGAGACGTCATCTTAGAAATTGAAACTGAAACTGAAACTGAAACTTCACATTTCGTATTCAATTGTTTCGTCACAGTGGGTTTATCATGTGAAACTCGGGCTTCTTCCAATTGGGAGAGCGCGTCGCCAGTGAGTGAGCGATGACATTGTGCCAACCATCTTTTTCTTTTTTTTTATTACCAAGACTTTGCAAAGGCAAACGGCTTATTAGACTTTTAGGGGAGAGACCTGAGAAACCAACGCATTTCTCCAATGTTTTGTTTTTCCTGTGCAGCCGAGCAAAACCCCTGATCTCCGATTTTCAACTGCCGTGGAATATTCAGCGTTCGTAGGTCAGAAGGCACATAGGTCTGACTCGTGTTTTGTCCTTTTCCAAAGGACTAGACGTTCAGTTCCAGCTTCCGGTCAAACGAGGAGGAAAGTTGAAGCTTCAACGGGAAACGAACCCTAGAACCCAAGTTTACTTATTGGCAGGCAAACGTCTTAACCAACCGGCCACTCTTTTCCTTCATTGTGAGCGCGCGCCTCCAATGTCATGCAGATGACAGTAAATATGAATATATAGAAATATAGATGTACTAATGAATGTATTCAGATGGATATTGATTTCGAAAATGGTTGATGTTATCTGTTAAGTTTTCCAGTAGAATAAATTTAAATAACTTTTTGAATGTTTCTGTTATCTTATTTGGGCAGACTGTATCTGAAAATGGGAAGACTTAAAGAGAATTCGTATAACTTAACCATCATGGTAAACAATTTCAAATCGAATTTAGATGCAAATGCTCACAAAATTCTCCAACTACATGGTTCAGATTTCAGTGGGAACATCAAAGTTCAAATGTATGTCGTAATTTTGAGCGTAACCACAACTGGCTTCACATCAAAGGAAAGCAAAACGTCATAAATACTGGATCGGGGACTGGATTTCGATCGGCCTGCAGACAATAATCCCAATAATATTGAGTAGAGCTGGCGCCTGCAATCTCGATTTAATGCACAGTTTATGGCAAGTGAAAGATTAGGTTTGACTGTAGAGACCGTAACGTTTGACGTGCTGACGGTTGGCCACCGTTTCGCTTTGCATATTGGATGGTCCGTTTTACGAGCGTTTTACTCGCTCGCTTTCTTCCACTTTTGAAGCCGAGGTAATCCGCCGTTGGGCTTTGAGTTTACCCACCAGATGTTCGCGACATGTTTCGTTTTCTTTGCCTCTGATCCTGAGTGCCTGTGCCATGCATGAGTTTGAATTTCAAAGCTTGACTGCCGTTCTTCTTGCAACTGTTGTCGCTGTGTCGTCCGGCACATCGGACCATTTTGTCTACTTCATTATTATTTATAGTGTGCGGGTTGTTAAATGCCGCTATCAGAAATTCATATGATTATTTAAATTCTTCTTGTGTTCTTTCCCTTTCCCTCTCTGTCTCCGTCTCTGTCTTTCAATGCCTGCGCACGTTCAAAGATGTCAGCTGTTTGTGTGGTCTGAGGAGTTCAATCGAGCGAGCTCGCGCGCGCGTGTACTCACAAACGTGCTCGCGCGCACACAGTCACACAGACGCTGACCCAGACAGACAAATACACACACACACACCACACGACACACACACACATCACACACGCAACCACACACACACACACACACAACACACACAAGCGCGCACGCGCGCACACACACACACACACACCACTACACAACACACAACACACACACATATACAAGCACGCACGCACTAAGTCACCTTCGTTCAACAGAAATCATTCTTTCATTTCCAAGAAAAAAAGATGGTGAGACAAACCAAAGCAACATATTACACAATATAAACAATACACTATTCTCTAAATGTTTATCACTTTCCACCAAGCTTCCTGCACTGTCATCAGCCATCGAAACAAAGGGGGAAACTGGTGGAAGAGTGAAGAGGTCAAACAGTTCAATTGTACAGCTGAACTGCCGATCTTTAACGTGAGCTTAGGATAAGTTTGCTTCAGGCACCAGTCCCGTGGCGTAGTGGTTAGCACAACAGACTACCGACTGGGTTCGAATCCCCATCAGTCCCTTCAAAAATCATTGTGGGATTTTTCGGCTCTAACCGGCTCTTACCCAGAGTTGGGCGTGCTATGGGCTCATTGGGAAGACTGGGACCACACAGTCGAGTTTCGTTCACTTCACGGATGCGTCTTGAGAGTGTTGCTCAAATCTTCTGACTAGCAACGCATGTGTCTCTTCTCTCGGGCCTGGTTGACGCCAGTGTATGTCATGATAGGAAGCGTAGAGTCCAGCCCTGTCACACAGTCTCAATCCAAGATGGAGTTCCATAGCGTCATGATTATCATCCCATCGACATCATCACCATTGCATAGTAAAAACTGACCAGCTTCTGTGGCCTTAAGGTGGCGTAGAAAATCGGACGAAAAAAAAAAGTGAACACAAATGTAAACCTCCCTGATTGCGATGATCCTAAAAAAAAGTAAAAAGGGTGGGTGGGGGTGGGGTGGGGGAGTTTGCTTTAGGCATAAGCAAACTTAGCACAGATGAGCTTTGTGTGTATAAACTCAGAAGGTAGGTAAACATATGCTAACCGATTTCCTCCCTTTAATAATTTTTTTTTACCGGTAAGAACATGTACGGTGCCCTAAGCTCAGCTGTGCAATTATGCCCTGGTGGACAGGATAACTACTAAACTAGTCAAAGATTTTGCATAAATGTAATCATAGACTACTGTAATATTTGGGTTCTGATATCAGTGAGGCCCCGAGTACTTTATTCCTTTTTTTCAGTTTAAAAATCTCCCGTCTGGAATGTATTAATAATAATAATAATTACAATATTTATATAGCGCAAAATCTTGATAAAACAAATGTAAGCGCTGAAACAGACACATACCACGCACGCACGGCACGCACGCACGCACGCACACACACACAACACACACACACACACACACACACACACACACACGCATAGCTATAAATGGGGAGAAAGAATAAAAGCAATGGAAAATTATAGAGAGCATATTATATACAATTATATATTAGCCATTTTAGACAAGTTATATAGACAAATGCAAAAGTCAACTAGCTAAGTGTAATTGCAATTACACTGTAAGACATTTCCAGTCACCGCAAACAGCTTAATTACAATACAAGTATATACATATCTACGAAAAGATTGTGTGTTTATGTGTATATCGATATATACATATGTGTATGTATGTATGAATATCTATGTAATTTATGAATTATTGAATAGTAAGATACTTACATTCCGAAAACTGCTCTTAGCTAGTTCATCATAGTTTTCATAGTTTTAGCCCTAGACCCTCTTCAGGATACAACAATATTAATACAGCATGACCACTTTTCAAATTGCACAATTCATCTCCCTTCCATTGTGACAACATATTTGCCTCCCCTGTCGCCGGTTCTTACCATTACGAACACATTCTGACTTCATTTTAGTCCAGTCCTCCCACTGAACGAAGCAGCAGGGAAGTTTTAGTCTTTTCCTGCCAATTTTTGTATCTGGTGTTTATTCGTTTGTGACCTTACTGGTTTTTTTTATTTTTTTTTTTTACGCTTGACAAAGGCCAGTTGGCCGAAAGTTTGCACCTGTCTTATTTTGTTGTATTAAATACGCGTTCTGATTTTTTTTCTTATTTTCTCTGGTTCCTGTGGCTTGAACGCGGGGAGTCGCACTTGCTTTGATTTTTTATAAGCAAGAGAAATCAGAGCACCTAGTCATAACAGGAAAACTGGAGGGAAACAGAGCACCAGGTAGACCAAGGGAGAAAATATTGAGAGGAACTTGCAGAGTGGCTGAGGACAGAGAGGCTGGAAGATGTACTTGCAAAGACAAGGGATAGATTTGTATGGAGGGTCATGATCGCCAACGCCATGCGGCAGGGTACATGATGATGATGATGATGATGATGATATGATGATGATGATGATGATGATGATGATGATGATGAAATGATTTCCCCTCTTAACTCCCCTCCTGTCCTCCCCCTCGAGTTTACGTGTGCCTTGTGTCCTGGAGTTTTTGTCGTTGTTGGTGATTGCTTTGGTCAATGATGAGAGTGCGCGCTTTGGTTTGATTCTAGTACTAATATTTGGACGCCTTATAAATGTCGTCATTATCATTATTATTAGTATTATCTTATTATTATTATTATTTGTTATTATTATTATTACTCTTATTTTTGTTATTATCATTATTATCTATCATTATCATCATCATCATCATCACATCACCATCATCATCACCTATTCCTATACATTATATATTATTATTATCATTATGTATTATATTATTATTTAAAGATGGGATTTGTTCCAATTTCTCGTTTCAATGTAATTTGTCCCCACAGTCAAGAGGACCCAACAGTATACACATACTGTAGGACGTCACCTGTATGGACATAAGCCACAGGAGGCGTGGCCAGGTACAGCTTCGCTGTCCACCAACTCCATGGCAACTGGAAAAAAATGACTGGACCACACCCATCGCCATTTGTGGCCTGACCACGTCCATGGCAAACAAAAGAGACAGACGAAGAAGATAATATATAGACCTGCCAGTGTCTACATCCCATTCGATTGTACACTTAGAACATAAAGTACACACAACAAAGATCATGTATGCCACGTCAGTATAGCCATGCGTCTGTCTTGTCTGGATGTGTTAACCATGAAGAAAATGCTACACATGATATCAAAACCTTCAGTCTGACTATGGAAATTGAGGCAGTCACACATGCACTACAATGGCTAACCTCACTGGATGACGACATGAAAGAAAGCCAAGCCTTCATCCTGACTGACTCAATGAATCTACTTCAAAAAGTACAAAATGGAGTAGGGACCCCAGAATGGCACAAAGCAATGAACAGTATTAACCTAGAAAGGCTCAGTGGATCTACTGCCCTGGACACGCTGGTGTTAAGGGAAATGAACGGGCCGATAAACTTGCAGGCAATGCCACTACAACACAAATTCTCTGTCTGGGAAAGTCTGAGGTCCTTAAACACTTCAAATCACATTTTCGTGAACAAAATGTGTCATCATACCATCGAAAGTCTTACCCAAAAAGGAATAGATAGAGAAAGTGGCCGGAAATCCACTATGAAAGAAAAACAAGAGCCCTCATTTATCAGACCAACATTGGTGTCATCTCAAAAGTAACACTGCACAGACTCTTACAGCGTGGAATGGAAAGTATTTGGGCTTTTCCTGGAACAGAGATAAAGGAAAAGTGAAGAAAAGAAACAGACAACTGAAGAACAAGCAAGTTTGCCTAGCCGTCTGTGTATGTGTTTGTGGGCTGTTTTTGATCATTATTCAGATGTCTGTAAGTTTGTCATGATATGTATGTATGGGTGTTTCTCTTTGCTGATGTTGATGTCGCTGTTGTTGTAGCTGTTGTTGTCAGCCATCATGCAATGTCGATATAGGTGTGTATGCATGAACGTATGTGTATATGTCTGTGTGCGGACATGTGGCATATGCATGTATTTACTGTTATTTGTTATTTTCATATTACATGTTTATCTATCTACATATCCTTTCTTTTGTATTTATTTATTCACCTACTTACTTACTTCTTGTTCACTTACTCACTCACTTGCTTGCTTGCTTACTTGTCTGCTTACTTATTTGCTTGCTTACCTACTCACTTACCTACTACTCACTTACTTATTTACTTACTTATTTACTTACTGACTCACTTACTTACCTATCTGTGATTAAGAAAATATTGGCTTCACCTAGTTGGTAGATGGCTGAGCTTTTGGGCATTGACTAGGGGAGGGGGGGGGGTCTGTCATGTGAGACGAGTTTATACAGAATAGCTAGTTGTGCTGCGATCAGACCTTAATGCATTATTTATTTCATATATATAATATTCCTTTTTTGAAAGTAAGATATACACATACACATGTCATTTACATGTAACAAAGATTACTCAGTGGTAGGCTGATAAAATACCAGAACAAAATATAGACTAGGTAAAACATAGTCTAGGTAGGGCCTCAGGACCTGGCCAGCTCATGGGTTTATGTGCAGGCTTAAGGTATGTGCATGATCACCATACACATAACCTGTGACGTTAGTGTATATGGAATTCGTTCCGAGCGCGGAGACGTCATCTTGAGAAAGTGAAACTGAAACTGAATCTGATTCTTTCTTCGTGTTTTTTTTTTAATCTGGTTCCTGTTTGCTTGAATGCCGGCAGTCACACTTGTTTTGGATTCCGTGTCAGTATGATTTTTTTGTGACTGACAGGAAAACCCGAAAACAGCTACACTCACCATGAAGGATACACATTGTGCTACTATAATAACTTTCAGCTCTATGTGGGCCAAATAACATGCAGACACGTAATATACAGGGGGGGGGGGGGGGGTGCAAAAGTAGGTATACAGTAAGTATCACATCATTATTATAATGCTTAATTCCGCCGATTAGAGGAGTGTGTGAATACCGACGGCAAGCAGTTGAGTATCTGAGGGATTAAGGCTGTGCTTGTTATTACATGTATATGCAATATTCATTTGTTTGTATAATAAATGCAATGAGTATTATACGTGTTTTCTTTTTTCATAACTGTATACCTACTTTTGCACCCCCCTGTATAAACGCTGCTCACAGTTCGGACTATGAGTTTGTTCAAGAGGGGCTTATTGCACTCGGATAATTCCATACGCGCTCGACCAAATCTGCAACAACATATCTGGCAGACTCCATGGCCTGCAAGTCTGGAACGGGCGGCAGGATAGTAGCTATCAAACACTAAGCTGATACCACCAGAATGGTGGGAACATTAAGAGGGGTAGTGAATAGGTCAGATTTTACTGTTACGAGCCGGACACGAACTCAACATATTGAATTCTGAGTCCACGGCTCTAACAAAAAGAAAGAAAGAAACAAACAAACAAAAAAACCGCGAAAATTCCATGAATTCAGGGCTCACTGCTCAGAACAAAAATGAACAATCTGAATCCTCATCAGTACGCTATCAAAACTTCATCTGACTGGGACAATGTTGCGTGAGTCTCACCGAACACACCTGCCAGATGTCCTTCAGTGGAAACTGGCCACCTGAAGACAAACAGACGCCAGGCAGTCCACAGTGGGAGTGTGGCCTACTGGTCAATCTTTTTGACTCCCGCTCCCTATCCTCTACCTGCAAAAGCTTAACTCTTTCAGTACCCACGCCCCCCCCCCCCCCCCCCTATCGACCACTACGTGCTGGAACTGAAAGGGTTAAGATTTTACTTTGCTATCATGGCTGACAATGCAATCTTGTATAAATATAGGATGAAGGAGTGAAAGGGTTAAAGCACCTGTCCAAGACTCAAGAAAGCCAGGTTGGACTCATGGATATAATACACTGTTCTCTATTCCCCTCCCCTCACCCTTCACTACAGCCCATGTGGCGGTCTAAGATGGCTAGCCCTTCGGATAAGATGATAACAGAAGTCCTGTGTGCAGCACACATCAGCGCACGTGAAACACCCACGGCAACAAAGGTGCTGTTCCGGGCACTTTCATGTTTAAACAAAAATTCCAACATATAAAAAACAAACAAACCATACAACAGCAACAACAACAAGAACAACAACAACATAGCAACAGCAGCAGCAGCAACAACAATAACAAAATAATAATAACAACAGCAAAACAACAAAGCAAAGCAACAACAACAACAAAACAAACAACAATAATAATAATAATAACAACAACAACAACAACAACATCAGCAGTCAACAAAACAACAACAATAAATAATAATAACAACAACAACAGCAACAACAACAACAACAACAATGTTGGTGCTGCACTGTGACGACATGCTCTCATTGGGCAGAGAAGCCAACATTTCATATGATGAATCTGCTGTAATAAAAAAAAAGATAATGATAACAATAATAACAATAATGAAAATAAAAAAATAGTAGTGATGATGATGATGATGATGATATAATGATGAGCAATGATGTAATTATTATAGTAGTAATCGCAAGAATAATAATAATGATAACAATAATAATAATTATAATAACAATAATGATTACAACAATAACAACAATGATAACAATAGTAATGATAATAATTATAATCATATCATATCATAATGATAATAATAATAATGATAAAAATAATAACAACAATAATAGTAAAATAATAATATAATAATAATATAATAATAATAATAATAATAATAATAATAATAATAATAATAATAACAACATAGCAATAATGACAATAGTAAAAAAAAAATCAGTATACAACAACTACTAAAATGATGATGATGATGATGATGATGATTATGATGATACTACTACTGCTGCTGCTGCCGCTGTTACTACTGCTATTACTTCTTCTTCTTCTAAGAACAACAACAAACAATAAACAGTAACAAGAAGAAGAAGAAGAAGAATAGTAATAAAAATAACAACAACAACAATAAACAATGATAATAATAACAATAATATAATATAATAATAATAATAATAATAACAATAATAATAACAATAATATATAATAATAAAAAATACTGATGATAATACCACCACCACCACGCAATAATAATAATAATAATAATAATAATAATAATATAATAATGAAGAAGAAGAAAAAGAAAAGAAGAAGAAGAAGAAGAAAGAAGAATATAATAATATAATAATGATAATATATAATTATATAATAATAATAATAATGATGATGATATAATAATAATAATAATGATATATAATAATATATAATAATAATAATAATAATAATAATAATAATAATAATAATAATAATAATATAATAATAATAATAAATAATGATATCAATATTATTGTATAATCGGATATTTACATGTCGTTCACCAAGCTGAAAGCGTTTTACAAAAAGAATGGCCAAAAAGGTATTGTTAGTCACTGTGGGATAGAAATGATGTCCTTCCACTCAAACCCTGCTGAAACTTTGATTCCCACAACCTGTTCATCAGCACCCTGTATTGCCAACCATGTAGCAAAGCAAACACTTAACCCTTTGACTCCCTCACCTATCCATCAGCTTCCTAATGAATAGAGTGCTAGAGTCAAAGAGTTAATCACAGTGAGAAATGGCAGATGTCCAGATCAGAGTTGGGGATGGACAGGATTTTTGTTCACTTCCAACCCACTAGATCTTGAGTGATGGTCTAGGTATTAGTTTTTCACAACAGACGATAAAATGGGGTCTAGTGTTGTAACACGCACTTGGTCTACAACAATGCACGGCAACAGAAAAGCAGTCTTCTCACCCGCTTCTTTAACCCTTTGACTCCTGCACCCTGTCCACCAGCATCTTGCATTGTCAACCAAATCTAACAAAACAAAAACTTAACCCTTTGACTCCCTCACCCTTTCCACCAGCTTCCTACAGGAGTCAAAAGGGTTAAGAAAATATTCCTTATAAAATGTACACAAAATTACATACAGAAAGTAAAGTACAAAAAAAAGAGGAGGGGGGGGGGGGACACTGCATTATGCGCTGTTCTCTTTCCAAATACCCACACCGTAATGTTGTCATGGTAAGAAAACATATGAAGAAATGAAAATACAGCTGAAGAGTCAAAAGAAAAAGCAAGACGTTAGTCCATACCAGTTGTTGTAAATAGAGATTATGTCCCTTTTGTTGACCCCAAATAATTACTCACGTCTGATAGGATTCACAGCAAAAGAAGTAGATTGTTCATGAGAGATTTACCGCACTCGGAGAATTCCACACGTGCTCCACTCAAAGTTTGCTATTGATTATCTAGCACACACCTCGAGTCTGTGCAAAGTCATACGTTTGGCAAGATCTCGGAATGGAGGCACTCACATAATGATTGGAGCATTAAGATGCAGTGCACCAACAGAATGATTGCAGCATTAAGACGCAGATAACCAAAGGCCAAAGTTCATGTCGTTCGTTGGAACTGAATTCAAGAAATCATTTTGAATTCACAATTCCGCCACATGAGTGGGTAAGAATTGGAATATCATTAAGCCTTCATCATCTGTCCAGGTATGCGTCTTTCTTTTCACAAAACACGAACGAAAGAAAATACATCTTCAAACTAGCGCATTATAAACACATAATGCAAAATGAAATTACAGACCACACCAATACACACACGCAGACAAATAATATCAATAGACAAATAAACCAATCTAACAAAACCAACCAAAAGGAAAGGAGACATGTTTTTAATTAAAGCAAAATCATTTCAACATACAGTGTCAAAAATCGATATTTACAGAAATAACACAGGTCGAGTACGTTCAATAATTTGAATCACCGATGTTGTAGCTCATTCCCAACTAACACTTAACACGGTAGCTAATTTATTCTTGTTCAATAATTACAATGACTGTTATTGTGGTTCATTTCTATTCAATGTTTAACGCGAGAGCTGACAACTTCTGAACACCCAGGCAAGTTTTCAATAGACATTCATATAGATATCATTGACGTCGTCTTCGTTGTGCCCTGTTAAACAAGTTTGAAAAGATTCCATTTGATTGCATGTTTGAATTTACCTTCCCAAAGATGGGTGTCCATAAATCGAAATCTCAGTCAATGGAAACGAGTCACCATTAGGCTGTGAACAAAATGATATTGTAATAAACTTCAACTACGTCCATTCAGGAGCAGAACGACAATTTTGAATAATATTACATTATGGTGCAAAGTTCAGTCCAGACGGTGACAGAATGTTGCATGATCTGTTTTTTGTTTGTTTGGTTGGTTGGGTTTTTTGTTTGTTTGTTTGTTTGTTGTTGTTTGTTAATTTCTTTTCATTGCAAAGTAAATGGGAAACTGATTCGGGTTGGTTTGTGCTGTCTGTCTGCCTGTCTGTCTGTCTGTAGATTTGTCTTTACCTCTGTTTTTATGTTTTCTTTTGTCTGTCCGTGTGACTGTCTATCTGTCTTGTTTTCTATTTTTTTTTGTTTTGTTTTGTTTTGTTTTGTTTCTCTGTTTGTCTGACAGTTTGTCTGTCTTTACTTCTGTGTTTCTGTTTTGTATTGTTTCTATGTCTGTCTGACCGTTGTCTGTCTTTTTTCTGTGTTTCTTTTGTGTGTTTTTCTGTCTGACAGTTTCTGTCTTTATTGTGTTTCTGTTTTGTATGTTTCTATGTCTGTCTGACGTCTGTCTGTCTTACTCTGGTTTCTGTTGTATGTTTCTATGTTGCTGACTTTATGTCTCATTTGTTTGTACTTCTGTGTTTTTGGTTTTTATATTGTCTGGTTGTTTGTTGTCTGTTTGTTTTAAGTGTTCCAAGGTGACCATTTTGATGGCGTTTTGGTCACACCCAGACAAACAGGTGTTCAGTGGTTCAAGTTATCACCTGGCGCTGACCTTCTACCAGACTTTGTGACTGTGGGGTTGGGAAATCGGAGTCTGTTCAAGACGTATTTATTGTGCTCGGACAAGTCCACATATGCTCCACTCTAATTTCCAACAGTTATCTGGCAGACACTTTAAGCTTGCACGGAATCTTAAGCACTGATGGTTGGTGTTCAATCCCAGCCCGCAACATCAAAGTGACCTGTTGGCTGCCCATCTTTATGCTTCCATCATTCTGGTGGTGTCAGCTCAGCGTTTGATAGGTCCCTTCTCCCCTTTCCCCTGTTTCAAGACCTTGCCAGAGCATAGCGTTTTGTGCAGGCTCTGGAAATCTGTCAGATAATTGCTGGCGGGTTGGGGGTGGAAGCGCATATGGAGCTGTCTGAGCATGGTGAATCCCTCTTGAAATAACTCCAATAACTCCAATAACTCCTTGCGTGCTGGCAAAATCTTGAAACGGTAAAGGAAAGTCAGACCAGGGTACACTATTACCATTTATGTTGTCGACTAGGATCGAACTCAGACCATCAAATCTAAAGTCATTGAGGATGTTGCTCAAATCTTTTCACCAGCACCGCAGGTGTCTGTATCTCTCGGGCCTGGTTGAAGCCTGGATATGTTATGATAGTAAGCGTAGAGTACAGCCATGTCACGCAGTCTCAATCCTAGGTGGAAATCCATAGCATCGTGATTATCATCCAAATCGACATCATCATCATCGGATTGTAGAAAAAAAAAAAAAAAAAAAAAAAAAAGCCAGCTTCTGTGGCCATTAATGTGGCCTAGACAGTTTCAGTTTCAGTTTCTCAAGATGACGTCTTCCGTGGCACGTGCCTTAAGCCTGCACATAAACCCATGACCTGACCAGGTCTTGAGGCCCTACCTACACTATGTTTTACCTTGTCTATTTTTTATACTGGTATTCTATGAGCCTACCACTGGCCTAAATGGAATGAAAAAAAAGGTGAGCACAAAGGTAACCTCCCTCAGTGCAATGATCCTTAAAAAAAGTTATAAAGAAAGTTATGGTGTAAATGCATAAAGTGTTAATTAATTGAAGGCTAGAACTGATCAAATGAGATCCCGTATGTCACAAGCATTTGTCACTTTATTTTTGACTCAGCAAAAGAACAGCTTCAGCGAAAAATTGGCGCAAGGATAGACATAGAACACACACGCTAGTAGGACTTCACACCTTGCCAGTGCGTAGTGCTTATACCCTGGATTATGGCTTGTATCATGATTATTTTAGATCTAATCCATCACATAGCGTCTGTGGCCTGAGTGTATGTGGAATGTGTTTGCGGAGTGGACAAGTTTACTACAGGAACTGTAAACTGTAACTGAATTAAAACACCATCATGAAATGTTTTAAATATCAACATTTACGTTAACGAGGAAACGAGCATGTTGAAATGGCTTGACTGTTCAATTTCCTGCGTTGTCGTCAGACAATCATTGACCGGCGACAGGGGGTACATACTGAACAGGGAAATATAAACACTAGCCACGATCTTTGCCTAATTTTCATTTCAACCATTCAGACTGGGAATGATCTTTGGGTTTGAAAATTCCTGAATCAAAATCATCAACAACAGAAACAAAATATCGGCAACAGACGTGCACGGAGAAGTCGCCACCTTTTCTTGGTGTTCACATTGCAGTCGTTCTGTATCTTCAACATGGCTGTGTGCGACTGACACACAAAAAGTACACGCTTTAAGAAATTCCCGATCAGGGGAAAGCTTCTTACAAACTCTCCGACAAGTCCAATTACTGCCATCATGGTCCAACCCGTTAAACTGTACACGGTGAATGGGCGTGCTTGATTAAGTCGGATGCTGCCAAGAAAATTGGATAGGGACAGCGAATGAAAAGGGACAAAAATCTGGCGACCTATTCAGGGCGAGGCGAGCGCAGCGTCTGCGTCCTTTCCCCACCCCTACCCCCCAGTGCGTGTAGCCCGGGTCCTGTACCCCCTGTGTGTGTGTATGTCATGTGACCAATTTGCAAACACGTCAACTGGGAACAAACATGGCGTCAGCCAGCTTTTCTTACAGACCCCGAGTTAATTTGTTGCACACAGAGCTGGAGAAAGAACGGGAGGAGACGGGTAGGGGGATAAAAAAATAAATAAAGAGAGAGAGAGGGAGGGGAAAGGGGAGAGAGAGAAAGAAAGAGAGAGAGAGAAAGAAAGAGAGAGAGAGAGAGAGAAAGAGAGAGGGAGAGGAGAGAGAGAAAGAAAGAGAGAAAGAAAGAGAGAGAGAGAAAGAGAGAGAAAGAAAGAGAGAGAGAGAGAGAAAGAGAGAGGGAGAGGAGAGAGAGAAAGAGAGAAAGAAAGAGAGAGAGAGAAAGAGAGAGAAAGAAAGAGAGAGAGAGAGAGAAAGAGAGAGACAGACAGAGAGAGAGAGAAAGAAAGAGAGAGAGAGACAGACAGAAACATATGCAAGACAGAGAGACAAACACACAGACAGACAGACAGACAGACAGACAGAGAAGAACAAAAATAAAAAGGAAAGAAAGAAGAAAAGGCACACCGAGGCTTAGAAAAAGAGACACAGAGAAAATGACAAAGAAAGACAGAGACATAGAGCGATAAGCAGGGCGTGAGGGGAGAGAGGAGAGAGAGAGAGAGAGAGAGAGGACAGAGACAGAGAAGACAGGACAGAGAGACAGAGAGAGAGACAGACAGAGACATAGAGCGATAAGCAGGGCGTGAGGGAGAGAGAGAGAGAGAGAGAGAGAGGAGAAGAGAGAGAGAGAGAGAGAGACAGAGACAGAGACAGAGAGACAGAGAGAGAGAGAGACAGAGAGAGAGAGACAGAGAGAGACAGAGAGACAGAGAGAGAGAGACAGAGAGAGATACAGACAGACACACAGACACACAGACAGACACACAGACAAACAGATAGACAGGCAGACACAGAAAACTGCATGGGACACCCCGCCTTGTGGTGGCATCAAGCCTGAAGTTGAAGTGTTCTCGGGATAAATGTTGGGTGCCTGACTCTCATTGAAGGGAGAACCATCCACCCAGTGAATGACCCACCTGGCTATAGCTATGCTTTCCACACCCAACACAGCCTTGTCCTCCAGGTTAGCTCATCGGATTGACAAATTAAAACACAAATGTGTGGATACGAGTGTGATTTCTAATTCGTTAAAGAGAGATTCAACGCACTCAGACAATTCCATATGTGATGCGGCCCAAGCTACCAGTGATCATCCGAGAGACTCCTTGATCCTGCGCAACATCCTTTGAGCTGGCAAAGTCTTCGAGTGGAAGCGTGCAGGCCAGGGACGGGGTGAGGGGTGGGGGTGGGGGGAGTGATCTATTAAAGCTCAGACTGTTCAGGTGGACTGTTTGCTGCCTGTCTTAATGCTATTATCAGTCTTGTGATGTCGGCTTATCCTTTCCCAGCTCCTGTCCCCTACTCTCTCCATTTCCAGATCAAAGAATTTTGAGCAGGTTTGAGAGGTATGTCAGACAGCAGTTGGCAGCTTGGAAACAGCGCATAAGGACCTGAACGAGTATGATGAGTCCCTCTGAAATAATTTCAAACTGTTAAATCATTGGTAAGATGGAAAGCTTATGATTGACAACAATAACAAAACTGTGTATGTGTCAGACCTGGTTGACACCGTGATATATATTTTTTCTTCATTTTTGAATGATAATTTTCATTAATAACAAACTTCTGTGGTATCCTTACGTTCATAAACATCAATTATGAGCTTGAGCTATCTGATTATGCCTTACTTTCACAGTCATCTCACATTAATTTTGGTTTTGTCGTATCTTAGGGAGAAAGATGGCAGAGTAGTTTAGACGTTCGTCTGCCAATGATTAAACTTAAAATTCCAGATCCAAAACAAATGTGACTGCCCGCGTTCAAGCAAACAGGAAATGTTTGTATCTGGTGTATCTGCATACCTCATTTCCCGAGAGCAAAACATGCACTAAACGCATGTATCCAATTATCGATCCTAGGAGAAAGTACGTAATACTTTATATCGAACATGAACATATGAATGGATCATCGAGGCAGAAAATGGTAGGAAGAGATGACAGAAAGCAAAGGAACAAGGACAAAATATCAATAAATATAATAAAATTAAAAAAACACTGAGAGTGACAGAAAAGAGGAAATTTCTAGCACAGAATTTCCAGAAGGTGGGGATACTATTTACACCGAAAGAGCCCCCGGCATATCCACGGGGGTCCGTGACTACCCCTCCCACACCACATGCAGAGTGACTTAAGAATACAGCTATTCCAACTCAGCAAGTAACTGTTATCTTCAGTTGGGGAGGGTGGTTAAGACGTTGTCGTTATCATTCTGAGCACTTCGAAGCAGGAAAATAAAATAATTGAACCCCCATGAAATAACCTGTCAACAACGCAGAGTCTCATCTGGTGGGTGGCCTGACAGCGGTCGAAACGACCAAGGGGTTTTATTATCTACAAAGTCACAATGAGCGGAGTGACGTTTGGAGTGTGTTTGCAGTTTGGATTCTGTTCAAGACAGATTCTTTGCACTCGGACGATTCCATATTCTTTGCACTCGGACGATTCCATATGCGCTCCACTCAAATCTGCCAGCTTGCGCAAAACCCTACGTGGTGAAATGGGGAAGGGGGTACAGGACCTACAAGACATTAAGTTGACACCACCAGAGAGATAGAAAGATAAAGCAGCATAGAGGCCATTTTTTTTAAGTTGAGGGCTGGGACTGATTTCGAGATAACAGATCTTGAGTCCAGGGCTCTATGTATATATATATTAAAAAAAAGAAACAGCCTGGAATGATGTTTAACCTATAAAAACGGTGATGATGGCACATGGAAACAATCACTGTCCCTTTAATCTTTTCATCTCTCACCTCGTACACCAGCTTTGAGGTTCTACCTCACTCACGGGTTCGAAATATGTCTATGCTTATGCTCGTGTACCATTGCAGAACCAGAAAAAAAGAAAGAAGAAGAAAATAGAATCGTAATATGTATTTGATATAACGATACAAGACAGGCGCAAATTTCCGGCCAACGGACGTTTGTCAAGCGTACACGTGAGACAACAAAGAAGGGATAACAAAGAGCAACTACAAAACTTGGAGGGGAAACAATAAAAGTGCCCCGTTGGTTCGTCAAGTAGGAGTTTTCCCCCTTGATTTTGGTATTTGTTGTTTGATGTTTGTTCTTTTGTTGTCTTACGCTTAGGCTTGTCGAAGGCCCTTTGACCGAACAAAAACAACAACAAAAACAACAACAACACACACACACACACACACACACACACACACACACACACACACACACACACACACACACACACACACCACAAACAAAACCCCCAACAAAACCCAAAACAAAACAAAACAAAATAGCGTGCCTTGTCTCGCTGTATTAAAACGCGTTCTGATTCTATTTTCAATGTCTGTCTGGTTCCTCTTTCCTTAACAGCAGGCGTTAATCGTTTTGAACTGGTCTATCAATCCGTTATTGGAACCAACACAGACTGTCACTAAAACCCTGTCAAAGTTTGTGAATGAATGAATGAATGGGTGGTTTTAATTATATTTGTTTTACCTTTGTCATAATCTTGATAAATGTAAACAGGCTTTGAGATGCAACAACTGGTGGAGTGTGAAGACCGGAGTTTGTTCAACAGGAATTCATTACACATGCATTGTGCCTAACTATCCAGAAACCGTCAAATAGACTCCGTGAGCCAGCGCAAAACTGTACCTTCTGGAAAGTCTCGAAATGGGGAAAGTGGGCAGGAAACAGACAAAACTAAAGGGACCTTTGATCTGACAGCACCAGAATGACCAACTACTATCATGGTCAGCAACAACAGGCCAGTTGTCATGTTGTAGGACAGGATTGAACTTTAGACATCTCAGTTTCAGTTTACGGCTCTTTCAACATAATTTATGTTTCAGTGTCAATTTCTCAAGATGACGTCTCCGCACTCAGAATGAATTCCATGTGCACTAACGTCACAGGTGCCAAGTGTATGGTGATCGTGGCACAAGCCTTAATTTAAGCCTGCACATAAACCCGTGAGCTGGCCAGGTCCTGAGGCCTACCTAGACTATGTTTTACCTAGTCTATATTTTATACTGGTATTTACAGAATAATACTTGATTACATGTAAATGACATGTGTATGTGTGTATCTTACCTTCAAAAAAGGAACATGTATATAAAGTAAATAAATAAATGATTAAAGATCTGACTCACAACACAACTAGCTATTCTGTGTAAACTCGTCTCACATGACAGAACCGCACCCCCCCCCCTCCTCCCTGGTCAATACCCAAATGCTCAGCCATCTATCAACTAGGTGAGGCCAATATTTCAACACAACAGCTGGACTACATCATCACCACTGTGGCTCACCCTGGGTTAGAACCCCAACCCCCTGCCTTACCAGCATGAACGTTTGGGGTTTGGAGTTTGTTCAAGAGGGGTCGTCCCACTTGGACAATTCCATATGGTTCCATCCAAATCTGCAAGCAACTGCCTGACAGACTCATCGAAACTGCACGAAACTAATCGTGCTGACAAGGTTTTGAAATGGGAAAATGTAGGGAGAAAGATCCATGCAACACTGACACCACACAATGATAGACATGTTACGATGGGCAGCGAACAGTCATGGCGCTCTAAGTGAGCTAACAAGAACCGACGGGTTTATTTTGTTTGGTCGGTTCGATATCTTTTAAACAAACTGAATGGGGTTTTTTTTCTCACCCTTGTCACAATGTTTTTTTCTGTGAAATATTAGTATGACAATAAAACCACGCAAGACTTGTTTAATGTACAAACAATCGAATGTACAATGAGTCATATTATCGTGTGCCATCTTCCATGGCGTTGGCGATCAGAGCCCTGCATACGAATCTGTTTTATCGCTGCAAGTATATCTTCTGCCTTCTTTTTCCCCACCCACTCTGCAATGCTGTCTAATATTTTCTACCTGGTGCTCTGTTCCCCTCTAGCTTTCCTGTTGTGACCAGGTGCTCTAATTTTTCTCCCTTCATTAAATACCCTGTTGATGTTGCTTATCTTTTCTTCTTTAATATTTCTTTTTGTGTTCGTTTTATTCAACACTGTCTAGTTTGTTTTCCTTGCTGTCTGTGGCATTCTTAACATTTTTCTTACACCACTGTCTAGTTTGTTTTCCTTGCTGTCTATGACATTCTTGACATTTTTCTTACACCACTGTCTCGTTTGTTTTCCTTGCTGTCTATGGCATTCTTGACATTTTTCTTACAACCACTGTCTAGTTTGTTTTCCTTGCTGTCTATGGCATTCTTACATTTTTCTTACACCACTGTCTAGTTTGTTTTCCTTGCTGTCTATGGCATTCTTAGACATTTTTCTTACACCACTGTCTAGTTTGTTTTCCTTGCTGTCTATGGCATTCTTGACATTTTTCTTACACACTGTCTGTTTGTTTTCCTTGCTGTCTGTGGCATTCTTAACATTTTTCTTACACCACGGTCTAGTTTGTTTTCCTTGCTGTCTATGACATTCTTACATTTTTCTTACACCACTGTCTAGTTTGTTTTCCTTGCTGTCTATGGCATTCTTGACATTTTTCTTACACACGGTCTGTTTGTTTTCCTTGCTGTCTATGGCATTCTTGACATTTTTCTTACACCACTGTCTAGTTTGTTTTCCTTGCTGTCTACGGCATTCTTGACATTTTTCTTACACCACTGTCTAGTTTGTTTTCCTTGCTGTCTATGGCATTCTTGACATTTTTCTTACAACACTGTCTGTTTGTTTTCCTTGCTGTCTGTGGCATTCTTGACATTTTTCTTACACCACTGTGTAGTTTGTTTTCCTTGCTGTCTATGGCATTCTTGACACTTTTCTTACACCACGTCTGTTTGTTTCCTTGCTGTCTATGGCATTCTTGACATTTTTCTTACACCACTGTCTAGTTTGTTTTCCTTGCTGTCTATGGCATTCTTGACATTTTTCTTACACCACTGTCTAGTTTGTTTTCCTTGCTGTCTATGGCATTCTTGACATTTTTCTTACACCACTGTCTCGTTTGTTTTCCTTGCTGTCTATGCATTCTTGACATTTTTCTTACACCACTGTCTAGTTTGTTTTCCTTGCTGTCTATGCATTCTTACATTTTTCTTACACCACTGTCTAGTTTGTTTTCCTTGCTGTCTATGGCATTCTTGACATTTTTCTTACACCACTGTCTGTTTGTTTTCCTTGCTGTCTATGGCATTCTTGACATTTTTCTTACACCACTGTCTAGTTTGTTTTCCTTGCTGTCTATGGCATTCTTGACATTTTTCTTACACCACTGTCTAGTTTGTTTTCCTTGCTGTCTATGGCAGTCTTGACATTTTTCTTACACCACTGTCTAGTTTGTTTTCCTTGCTGTCTATGGCATCTTGACATTTTTCTTACACCACTGTCTAGTTTGTTTTCCTTGCTGTCTATGGCATTCTTAACATTTTTTTAGAAACATTTCAGTTAGAATCTACACATCATGGTTATTTTGGATTAACGTCACGTGACATTGTTATCTAACAATCAGCATGATTATGGCTGGGAAATTGATGCAACCACAAACAGCAAATAAAATCTATCTTCGTTTATGATATACAGCTGCAGGGACCATGTAGGATGGTCCAGTCTTTGGCATTGACTAACCAGCTCGTATGCTGCATTGTAGTGACGTGACAGACACCTCAGCATTTTCTCGGGACCAGCATATCAGAGGATGTCCATCTTGTCTCTCTGGCTGTTGTACCTTCCTGTCCTGTAACAAATCAGGAATCCAGTCACATCTGTGTGGACTGAAGACTGCAAGCATTCAGTGTTGTTGTTTTTTAGTGAAAGTCGATCCCATGTATGTGTGGTCCAGTTTGAAGGCAGGAGGTTTAATACAACGCTATCCAGGCTTCCTGTACAGCAAACCTGTAAATGACTGATTTCAAGTACAAAGCTCTAACCAGTCGCTGGGGTGTAGTGGTTAACGCAACGGACAACTGATTGGAAGGATTGTGGGTTCGAATCACCATCAGTCCCTTCAAAAATAAACATTGTGGGATTTTTCGGCTCTAACCGGCTCCTACCCAGAGTTGGGCGTGCTATGGTTTCGTTGGAAAGACTGGGGCCACACAGCCGAGTCTGATTCACTTCACGGATGCATCATTGAGGGTGTTGCTCAAATCTTCTCACCAGCACCGTAGGTGTCTGTATATCCTGGGCCTGGTTGACGCCATGATATATGATGATAGTAAGCGTAGAGTACAACCCTCTCACGCAGTCTCAATCTCAATCTTAGACCTTAGATGGAACTCCATGGCATTGTGATTATAATCCTCATCGACATCATCATCATCACATTGAAAAAAAACTGACTGTGCCAGCTTCTGTGGCCATTAAGATGGCGTAGAGAATGAAAATGGGACAAACAAACAAAAAAGAAAAAGAAAAAACTCAAGCTGAGCACGAAGGTAATCTCCCCAAGTGTTATGACCCTAAACAAAAATTCTCTGAGATCACGAGACCAGTAAGCAACTGACGTTTTTGTTTTTTGTTTGTTTGTTGGTTTGTTTTAAGAATTCTGATTTTCTTGGATAAGCGTATGAACGGTGTTTTGTCCACTTTGTGCAAACAGTATGTTGTTGCACAGTCTTTGGTCGACATACATGCTGGCTGCTTTGTGTTTCCATAAGTCACCAGACATTGACATCATCCTGTGCCCTGCCGCATGGTTTGGCGATCATGGCCCTCCATACAAATTTCTCCCTTGTCGCCACAAGCACATCTCCCACCCTCTCTGTCCCTAGCCATCCTGCAAGTCCGTCCAACATTTTTTTCCCTGGGTCTACCCGGTGTTCTCTTTCCCTCCACCTTTCCTGTTGTGACCGGGTGCTCTGATTTCTCTTTCCTCATAAAATGACCTATAAATGCTGCTTGTCTTTTTCCATTGTTCTTTATCAGTGATTTTCTTGTGCCTGCCTCCATCAAGACCGTCTCGTAGTTTCCTTTGCTGTCCATGGAACTCTCAACATTCTTCTTAGAAACCGCATTTCAGTGGCCTCAATTTTGTTCTGACTTTGCGTGTTGACTGTCCACGCCTTACAACCGTTAACTTTATCAGTTCTATATAACATTCAAGAACTCTCTTCCTGATGTTAACTGATAGGCATTTGTTGGTAGAGAATGCTTTTCATCTTCTTGAATGCTTTTTTTTTTGGCTGGCCGATTCTGCTGGCTAATTCTGATGTGCATCTGCCGTTCAGGGGAGATGATCATTCCCAGATATTTAAACTTATCAACCGTCTCAAAGTTGTGCCGTTTGCTGTTATTTTGCTTGAGGGGAATTTCTTGTGTTTTACTGATTACCATGAGTTCAGTCTTTTTGCTGTTTAGTTCCAACCTTTTAATTAGACACTGACATTGTTTAGTAGGATCTTTAACTTGCATTACATCTTGTGCGTGCAATGCACAGAAGGTATTTAGACACTAATAGGTCTACACACATATTGATTCGTCTAAAAGCACATACGTGAATAGACGTTAAAAGAAATGACGAACGAGCGAACACATACTGATGTGGGAAATCTGCAGGTTTTTTACGTTTACCCACCATGAGGGAGGGAGCCAAGCAGAATCGAACCGAGATCTTCTGATCAGAAGTCCGACGTCTTACCCACTTGCCTGTCGTGCCAGTCGTGTAGGTAGCTCAGGTCAGGCACAAACACTATAAACAGCAGACCTTCACACCGCACACAACCTTTCCACTATGGTCTGACTACCAGCAGGGGTTTTCCAGCACGACAAAGCCTCTATAGCATCTTCATTCCCCCAGAATCTGATTAATCTGCTGCGCTATCTTTCTCCACAACACCATGTCATGCCAGCCCCCAAGTCGGTTGAAAGGCAGCTTGTTCTTTTACGCCTGGCCAGCAAAATGCCATTACATATGGCTGGCCCATTATTTGCCGGTATTAAATTTAAATCATAGCCAGCATAACAGTGAAATCTTCAGTCCTGCAGAAGGAGGGAAGGGGGAGGGGTCGGCAGACACGCTGGCTCCACAAAGTGTAAGGGGACAAAATGCCCGCCAACAAAGAGTAGACTTGATCCAGCCCTTTCGTCCATGTGGAATCAAAAATGAATATATCACTCGGGTGCGAGTGGAAGAATATAATCAATTTATACTGGCCGTCGGAGTTAAATGGTTTCATAGTTTCCATTTGGAGTCTTTGCCGTTGCCGTCTGAAACGACCCTCCCTATGGCGCCGACACCAAAATGGCGGCGCGCAGTTTGTAAAGGGAGCAGTCATTGAAAGCTATTCTCCGCCAGTGCCTCTCCCCGCCCCAACGCCGCGAGTCACGGAGATTCTTTTCTCCCCCAGACGGGCTGAGCTGGCAGGTTGGGGGGGATCCCGAGAGGGGGAAGAAAGGCGAGTTAATAACGACATCGAGAAGAAATTAGTTTTTGTGAGACTCGAATTTTTTTCATTGGTGCCAGGCGCAGCCGCGCGAGAGTAATCCCCCTTATGGACAAAGCCGCTTATGTCGCGGAGCAGGATGGTCGTCTGAGCATGTCGACTCATTTTCTGCAAGAATCGAAAATTTCACGGGAAGTTAAGAGCAGCATTGGAGAGTATAATGCGGCTTTTCATGCGCGATGCTCTCGTGTCTCATAGCGCACACAGACTGGCCACAAAGACGGCAAGTGACTCCACGAGAGCTGCTCTTTTCAGGCCGCCACCTAGTGGCGACATTACCCCTAACTCCGCTCTCTCCTCGCTCCGCTGAACTTGTGGTTGGTCCGTTTGGACAACTGGCTAACTGCCGGATTACCGACTGCGTGGCTTCTGTCCCTCCCCTGTGAGTGAGTCAATCTAAATGTTAAAAGACATGGACGGCTGTTCAGCACGATCTTCAGTCACTAGCGACACGGCGAGTGGTGTGGTTCGTGGAGCCATTGTTTGTCACTGTAAGTCATTGCTGGACACCCTGTACGCTGCGTGATAAAGGCAAGCGTCTAGATACACAAATAAAACTCCATTTGAGGATGCTTTAGTACTCTTACTGGTTTTGTGGACATTTTTGTTTTTCTTTTCGGTTTTGTTTGTTTTGGGTTTTTTGTTTGTTTGTGTGTGTGTGTGTGTGTGTGTGTTTTTTTTTTTTTTCATAAATTTGTGGACTCAAGTCTCATAGCCCGACTCCAGTCTCAGCTAGCAATTTTAAAACCTGTTCACTGCCCATCTTAATACACCCACCATTCCAGTGGTGTCAACTTTATGTTTCACAGGTCTCCCTGCCCACTCTTACCGTTTGAAGACCCTGCAAGCGAACAGGGTTTCGGGCAGTCTTAAAGAGTCTACTTGATGGCAGGTTGGGTAAAGTGAATACGGAATATGATTACGAGGAATCCCTCTTGATCTAACTCCCAACTCTTACTCATCATCATCATCAGGTGCCTTGCCGCATGGCTTTGGCTATCGTGGACTTCCATCTGTCTCTATCTCTTGTTGCCCCAAGCATCTCCTCCACCCTCCTCGTCTTCAGCCACTTCGCAAGTCCGTCTAGCATTTTCTCCTGGGTCTACCTGGTGCTCTCTTTCCCTCCAGCTTTCCCGTTGTGACCAGGTGCTCCAAATCCCCCTTCCTCATAAAATGGCCTAAAATGTTGCCTGTCTTTTCCTAATCTTCCTTATGATTGATCTATTTGTGTCTGCCTCCATCAAGACTGTCTCGTTTGTTTTCTTTGTGTCCATGGAACTCTCTACATTCTTCTTAGAAACCAATCTCGACTGCCTCAATCTTGCTCTGGCTTTGCTTGCTGACTGTCCACGCCTCACATCCGTACAACAGTATTGGTTCTATAGAACATTCAAGGACTCTCTTCCTGATGTTAATTGATAGGCATTTATTGGTAAGAATGCTAGTCATCTTCTTGAATGCTGTTTTGTCTTGGCCGATTCTGCTGGATATTTCCGATGTGCATCTGCCGTCTGATGAAATGACCGTTCCCAGGTATTTGAACTTATAAACCTGTGTCAACCTGTTATTTTGCAGGAGGGGATTTCATGTTTTTTATTGATCACCATGACTTCAGTCTTCCTGCTGTTTAGTTCCAACCCCTTACCTTTGCTTTCTGTTTCTAGTATATTCACAAGGTTTTGTAGGTCCCTTTCATTTTCTGCAATTAGCACGGTGTCATCTGCGTATCGAATGTTGTTTTATCATTTTCCCTCCAACCTTTATTCCAGGGTCTTCTTCTAGGTTTCTCATGATGTTTTCGCTGTAAAGTAAAAACAGATTTGGTGGCAAAACACAACCCTGTCTGACTCCTCTTTTGATGTTTTGGAAAGAGCTTATATTGTTTTCTATTCTCATTGCAGCTGTTTGTTCCCAATACATGTTCCTGATTATTCGTAAATCTTTTACATCAACATTGAGTCTCTCCAGCTGGTTGATCAATTCTCTATGTCGTACCGGATCGAAAGCCTTGGTATAGTCAACAAAGCATAAATACAAATCCTTATTCATCTCAATTGACCTCTCTATGATAGTTCTTAGGATGTATATGGCACTAATAGTTCCTTTCCCTTCCACAAATCCACACTGTTCTTCTACTATTTCTCTTTTGATTCTATTCCTTGTCCTCATCATGATTATTCTTAACAGGATTTTTGTTACATGACTCATCAAACTGATTGTGCGATGGAGTTCGCATTCTATAGCCCCTGTCTTCTTTGGAAGTGCATGAAAATTGATTTTGACATATCTTTGGGGATTTTTCCATTGTCGTAAATTTTATTTAGGAGGACTGTTATTTTTTCTATGCCAGGGCTTCAATCATCTCTGTAGTAATGTTGTCTGGTCCTGGGGCTTTTCCTGGTTTCATTTTTTTCTGCTGCTAACTTCATCTTTCATTATGGGTGGTCTTTCAAAGTTCTTTTTTATAATGTGTTCTTCGTTTCTGTCATCCTCAAAAAGATCTTTAATATACTCTCCCCATCTGTCTAATATTTTGTCTTTTTCCATGATAAGCATGCCATCTTTCAAATTTAAACAACCAGTTGATGTGCATGTATTTTTCCTGTGGACAATTTCTTCAATTCGTCTGTACATACCCTGAGGATCCATTTTGTGTCGGTTTTCTATCTCTTTGCATTTTTGTTCAGCCAAGCTTCCTTAGCTTCATTGCACCTATACCTGATTTCTTTGTTTATCTTCCTGTATATCTCCTCTTCTCTTGCCCTCCTCCTTTCCTCCATCAAGCCTAAATTTCATTAGCACCAGCTTTTTTTGCTTTTCTATCTGCCTTAGGATTTCTTCACAACTTCATTTATCGAATTTCAACTTTGTCCATTGTTCCTCACTGTCACCAACGTCTTTCAGAGCACTGAATCTGTTTTGAACATGTACATTACATTTTGTACGTATTCATCTGTCATTAAGAGTCCAAGGTTGATGTTGCTTTTGGTCTGTTTCCTTTTCCTCAATTTCAGCCTAAACCTTCCCACTACCGGATTGTGGTCACTGTTGCAGTCTGCTCCTGGTAGTGTTTTTGCTGACAGTAAAGAATTTCTAAATCTTTTGTTGATCAGGATGTAGTCAATCTGATTTTTAGTATTATCTCCTGGACTCATCCTAATCCATTTTCGTCTATTAGGTGCTCAAACCAGGTGTTTCCTACTATGAACTCATTCATCTGTGCCCATTCTACAAGTTTCCCTCCTCTTTCATTTTGTGTACCAAGGCCATGAGGTCCAAACTATATCCTCCACCCTATCCTGTCCCACTTTAGCATTAAAATCTCCCATCATGACTGTAACTTCTTGTGATTTACATTGGACTTTGGCCATCTCTAATACTTCGTAGAAGTTTCGATGTCTTCCTGAGTACTTGCGGATGTTGGTGCATACACGTGTATGATGTTGATATCAAATGGTTTGCCTCCCAGTATCCCATAACTGCTTTTGATTTGTCTTTGTACATTATGATGCCTACTCCTCTTTCAAGTGAATTACCACCAGAGTATATCACTGTGTATTCTCCTGATGTTATCATGCCTGCCCCCTTCCATCTCACTTACCCTAGTCCTAAAATACTGATGTTAAGCCTTCCATCTCCATTTTGATGTTGTCTAATTTTCCCTTCTGCAACAGTGTCCTGATATTTCATGTTGCTATTTTGGTGTTTGTAAGTTTGACTTTAGGTTTGATTTTGGTTTTGGTCGCAGTAGCTGGCTGACGGTCTGGTGTCACCTGCCCCGCATGACAGTCCCTACCGGACGAATAACGTCGATAACTTCATTCTTCATCTTTCTTTTGCCCATGATTGTCCTGGGGAAACTATGATGGTGGTTTTTTTTTTCAGGGTTAACTCCCTTAGCCTTACTCTCTCCCAAGATGTCCACAAGGCAGTGGAGCTATTTACCCATAGCTTGGGGATCTGGTTTGTGGGCACCAGGGCATATCCACACGCCGGTGGGCCTGCATGCCGCACGTCTAGGGGCCAGACCTCCTCCGAGTCCCACGAGATTTAGCCTGAGTCCGTGAGGTGCTCAGTTACCGCCTGTCGCCACGAGGAGGACAACGTAGGGCTTGCTGATGGAGAGGCAATGTATTGACAGGAAGAGACTTACGCCTTCTGCTCTTCTTTTCGCTTAGCTGCAAGCAGCAGTGCTAGCCAGCGGTGTAGGCTGTGAAAGTGAGAGGTGACAAGCACGCAGTCACTAGTCACTAGCAGACACACTAGACGCATCACATCCACCTTTGACAAACCAGCTCTTACTGGTTGTGATAATAACGAACCGTGTTTAGTCAATCCACAGGAGCTTGAGTGAATTCAGCTGATGTTGCTGATTGAGGACACGTCCATGACTTGTCTTCATGTCGGAGGCTTTGCAGTATGTAGATGATTCTTGACAAATTGATCTGACACATAAAATCTATGAATGGAAAAAAATCGTTTGTAGAACATGTATGATTAAAAAAATGAACGATAGACAGAAGACAATTCCGATAATCATGACTTATCTTCTACACCAATTTCTTGAGAGCGGACGTTTAGAGATGAAGTTTGTCACAAGAGAACAAACAAAAGTGCAGACATTAGGAAAAAGAGACTAAAACTTCCCTGCTGCTTCTTTCCAGTGGAAGTTTTAGTCTTTTTTTCCCCCTAACTTTTGCATTTGTTTTTTGTTCGTGTGTGATCTTACGTTTACGCTTGACAAAGGCCAGTTGGCCAAAAATTTGTGCCTGTCTTGTCCGGCTGTACTAAATATTTATTTTCGTGTTTTTCTGGTTCCTGTTTGCTTGAACATGGGCAGTCACACTTGTTTTGGATTATGTAGGTGTGTTGGGAAGGGTTAACAGCCCGAGTTTTACATGGTAAACCCATGGTGACAAAAATGAAATAACAGTCTGGAGTTTGGTCAAGAGGGATTCTTCGCTCTCGGACAATTCTTTACATGCTTCACTCGATCTGTCAGTAATTATCTGAAGGACTCCTTGAGCCAGTGCAAATTCCTTTGTGCTGGTAATGTTCTGAATTGGAGAGGAGGAGGGAGATTTTTTGAAACACTAAGCTGACACTACCAGAATGGTGGAAACATTAAGATGAACAATGAACAGGTCAGTCTTTATGTTGCAAGCAGGGATTGAACTCGAGATATCAGATCTGTAGTCCTTGGTCTGTCAACTGAGCTAGCCTGACTGCATTTAGAAAAAAAAAGAAAAAGTAAGTGGAGAAAAAAAAAGAAGACGAAGGAGATGGAGGAGAAAAAGGAGAAGAAGAAAGAAGAAGAAGAAGAAGAAGAAGAAGAAGAAGAAATACAGTAAATCATGATTCACACTGACTGTGGGTGAAACAGGGGCAGAAATGTTTCTACTGGAGACGAGCATCATGAACATAGTTACTGGGAGGAATAGATCATAAAAAGCTACTCATACAGAAGAGATTAATGAGATCTGGGCATAGAGAGGTTGGGTGGGGTGAGGAGACAGGTGGACAGACAGACAGACAGACAGACAGACAGAGAGACAGAAAAGACCTTCTCACGCGCTCTTGAGTTCTGAACATGCGCTGTCCACCATACTAATCGTGTTTCCTACCGGTGACAGGTCCCCCTCTGTGTGGGGAATGAGGACAGACAAGGGAGGGCATCCAGTCAAGCTTTCCACAGCTATACTGTTTATTTCCCCTGCCAAATCTCCTGTGCCGCTTCAGCGGCGTTGATCCCAAGTACTCTCAGGACATGGCCAGCTCATGGGTTTTTGTGTAGGTTTAAGACTTGTGCTGGATCATTCTGGATCTTCTCCATCACATGGCCCCTGTGACGTTAGTGCATATGCAATTCTTTCCGAGCGCGGAGACGTCATCTTGAGAAACTGAAACTGAAACTGATCCCAAGTGGCTCCTTCCGTCTGTACAACACACCACCAATCCCACAGTCATTCAGTCTCAGTCTCAGTGACAGAAAGTCCACGGGAGCCAACGATGCCATGAGACCACCCAGCATAAGAGGCTCTGCACTGTTTGCTGGGTCACTTTGGTAGAGTTAAACTGTCAGTACAACAATTTAGTTCATTTGTACAAGTCCCCCATGAATCATAAACTCAATCTGCCGAGTAAGACCAAAGACCCTGTCGTGGGTCTATCTGTGTGACTGCGTTCTGTTGGCTCTACTGATTTTAACCCTTTGACTCCCGCATCTTTTCTACCAACTGCCAAAAAATCAACCCTTTAACTCCCTCACCCTATCCACCAGCTTCCTGCAGGAAGCTGGTGGATAGCTTGAGGAAATCAAAGGGTTACGTTTTGCTTTGCCAGCATGGTTGACAATGCAGGATGCTGGTGGACAGGGTACGGGAGTCAAAAGAGTTAGTCGAGTTCATTTAATTTCAGCGGAAGATGACCCAGCAAAGAGGAGCCCAGGAAGACCAACTAGACAACATCGTCAACGACAACGAAAGACGAGCACCACCAGGTCATTCCTTAAGCAGCAGACAGAAAGGGATGACAACCACAGAGCAGCACGTGGTCCTGATGAGACTCCTCACCAGCCACAACCGGCTCAACTGCTGTATCAACCCTAAGTTCAAACCGATACACTCACCAACCTGCCCCCTGCCGCCAAGAGGACCAAACAAATGAACAAATAGTAATAATTAATAATAATTAATTACAATATATATATAGCGCAAAATCTTGATAAAATCAAATCTAAGCGCTGAAACAGACACACACACACGCACGCACGCACACACACGCACGCACACACACGCACGCACGCACACACACACACGCGCGCGCACGCGCGCGCGCGCACACACACACACGCACACGGCTATAAATGGGGAGAAAGAATAAGAGCAGTGGAAAATTATAGAGAGCATATTATATACAATTATATATTACAATGTGATTCCCCTCCGAGTGGAGACAGGCTGCAGAGGAGATTGAGTGAGGTCAGGATTTTATGCAGAGGAGAAAAGGTGAGTTTTGAGAGCGGACTTGAAGGAGACAAAAGTAGGTTGCTGACGGACTGAGAGAGGAAGTTTGTTCCAGGAGAGCGGACCAGAAACAGAGAAGGCTCGTGGACCGTAGGTATTGAGCTTTGTGCGTGGAAAGCGAAAAGTCAGAGGATCGGAGGCAGAGCGGAGGGTACGTGAGGGAACATAGATCTCAAGTAGGCTTGACAGGTAATCGGGGGCTGCGTTATTGAGGCATTTGTAGCACATGGTGTCTAGTTTGTACTGTATACGCTTTGATACAGGGAGCCAGTGAAGTTGTGCCAGGAGAGGAGATATGTGGTCAGCTTTTTTCTTTTTGAGTACAAGGCGTGCAGCATTGTTTTGAATGCGCTGTAGGATGTGAATGGTGGAGGCAGGAAGACCGGACA
>JAPXFY010000015.1:80312437-80322437 GCA_030674185.1 Monoplex corrugatus
CTTGCGTACGTGTGTGTGTGTGTGTGTGTGTGTGTGTGTGTGTGTGTACGTGTGTGTGCGTGCGTGTGCGTTGCTGTGCGCGTGTGTGTTTGTAAGAATGTGTGTGTGTGTGGTGTGTGTGTGTGTGTGTGTGTGTGTGTGTGTGAGTGTGTGCGTGTGCTATGTTTGCATGCTGTGTGTGTGTGTGTGTGTTTATGCATGCAATAGTTGTACATAAAATTATAATCGATATTTTGAATGAAGATAAAAACAGAAAAATTCTAATCCATATACAGGAAAAACATTATAACTTCAGTATTACAGCATTTGTGTTAACCTTGACAATCAAAATTACCTCACAAATTATAAACTATTCGCATATCATACATCACAATTTACATACAAACAAAGATTTAAAAAAGTTTCTTAAAGTATTTCAGTCTCTTTACCACTCAATTTCTCCCCTATCCCCTCCTCAGCTGTACACATATAGTGATACACACACATGGTCACTCAAGCACACACACACACACACACACACACACACACACACACACACACACACACACACACACACACACACACACACACATTCACACATGCACGCACACACACACCTTGCTCTATAGGCCCTTATACAAAATACTGTTATACAGGCAGAAGAGATTAGTCTGATGACAGACTTGCAAACTAAGGCTCTTCAGGTTAGATGAGTTTGAAAGAGATGGGTTTTCAGGTGCCGTTTGAAAGTTGAGAAACACTTAGTTTTTCTGAGAGACAGTGGTAAAGAGTTCCATACATTTGAGCCAAAAACAGACCAAAGGTGTCTAGAGAGAAGCGAGGAACAGTCAACAGTGAGGTGTCAGAAGAGCGGAGCGTTCGAGAAGGTTTGTAACCTTGCAGGAGGTTGGCAAGATAGGATGGCATGTTCTCGTGATAGATACACTGAAAGCAGAGACAGGCAACTTTATATTGAATCCTAGCCTTTACCGAGAGCCAATGAAGTGTTCTAAGCAGAGATTTTGCACTCTCACGCCTGGGCTTGCGGAGAACAAGGCGAGCCACGTGGTTCTGTATGCGCTGAAGTTTAGATAGTTGATTGTCATGGAGACCTGCGAATAGAGAGTTACAATAGTCCAGTCTAGATAGTATGAAAGAGACAGCAAGCTTGTTGGTAGCATCAGTGGAAAGGAAGGAGCGAATCTTACCTATTCAGCGTAGCTGATAGTACAGAGTACGGCACAACTGTTTGACATGGGCTTCCATAGACAGTGTTTCATCCAGGTAGAAGCCAAGGTTTCTAACAGTTTGTGAGAAAGATACATCACAATCAGAGATAGACATGGGGGCATGCGTAACCTGATTGACCTTTGACTTAGTACCAGTAACAATAAGCTCAGTTTTATCATATCATTCATCTTCAGCTTGTTTTCACTCATCCACTTGGAGACATCCTCTATACAATCTCTCAGACTGCACGCAAGAGCGTCAAAATCTGATGGGGCAGAGGAGCTATGCAGCTGTGAGTCATCCGCAAAGAAGTGGTATGAGTGACCTGACTGATGAATGATAGCGCTGAGAGGTTGTGTATACATAGTGAACAGGACAGGTCCCAAGACAGAACCTTGTGGGACATCACATTTCAGCACAGATGGATTTGATTTGTGGCCAATGACAACAGACTGGGTACGGCCAGTCAAATAGGAGGTAAACCAGTCCAGAACCGTTCCAGAACAGCCAAAAGTGGTACGCAACCGCGTTATGATGATGCTATGGTCTATTTCACTACAATATAGCCTGACTTTGCATTGCACTACAATATAGCCTGACTTTGCATTGCACTACATAAAGACTGTTGTTTTAGTATCAGAATGATATAACAATAGACAGGAAGGGAACCTACATGCTGGTTAGGACACGAAAACCTCGCGGACGCGTAAGGTCAACGCTCAAGGTTATACAGCAGCTTATGCCATGACCATTTTGATACAACTGCGGAGGCGCAGTCTTGTTACCTGAAACTGAAACTGAATTTAATTTAAGTACCAGATTAACACAAGAATATACACAGAGCCCACACGCTAAATAGTACACCAAAACCCTGCGGGGGTGTGAGACTAACGAGCAGGTTTATGGGTTCTGTCATCATCAGTTTGGATCCCACGGTAGAGACGCAGTCCTGTCCCCCTGAAAAAGAAACTGACTTTAAAACTCTAGATCTTACCTGCCTGATAGATTTATCGGTTCCATCACATGACTTCTTATGGCATTGGTGAATATGGAGTTGATTCCGAGAGCGAAGGTGCTGTTTTGGAAAAATCGAAAACGCGAAACGAAACCAGATGACATATATGCTTGTCATGGAAGTCCATGGTCGCCAACGCCGTGCGGCAGGGCACCTGATGATGATGACATATGCTTGCAATAAAACTTGGTACTGCAAATGTCTTTTTTCTTTTATCTATATGTATGTTTCCTTGATTAACTCTCTCTCACTGTCTCTCTCTATGTCTCTATATATCTTTCTCTTTCTCTCTCTCTCTTTCTCTCTATCTCTCTCCCTCCCCCTCTCTCTCCACCTCTCTCTCTTACTCTCTGTCTCTGTCTGTTTCTGTCTCTTTCTCTCTGTCTCTCTCTCTCTGTCTGTCTCTCAGTCTCTCTCTCTTTTTGCTCTCTTTCTGTTTCTCAGTCTCTATCTCTGTCTCTATCTTTATCTCTCTCACTCTCTCTCTCTCTCTCTCTCTCTCTGTATATGTATGTGTGTGTACGTGTGTGCGTGCGTTCGTGTATGTCTGTGTGCGTGCGTTCGTTTATGTCTGTGTGCGCGCGCGCGCGTGTGTGTATGTGTGTTGTGTGTGTGTGTGTGTGTGTGTGTGTGTGTGTGTTTATCCGTCTATTCATTTGCGTATCTATGCCTCTGTCAAGCTGACACTATTCATCCTGTACACGTGCATCAAATGAATTTCAACACACCAACCACAAATAAAATGCAAATATAGGATGCGATGCACACTATTCTGTCCAGACGGACACTGAGTGACATGGCTGTATTTTACATTCATGATCATAATGTATACTGATATCAACCAGGCCTGAGAGACACAGACACGTGCAGTATAAGAAGACTTGAACAGCACCCTCAAAGACGCATCCGTGAAGTAGATTAAGAGCTCCTACCCAGAATTGAACAAGCTTTGAACGTGTTTGGAAAACTAGACCCACGCAGTCGGGTATCGCTCATTTGACGGGCACATCACTGAATGTGTTGGCCAACGCTGCAAGTCTCTGTATCTCTCAAACTTGTTTGACGCCAGAATATGTTCTAATGTAAGTCAATGTAACATACAGTGTTGTCATGAAGTCTCAGTCCAAAAATGAACTCCTTAGTGTGGTCACTCTTGATCCTGTTTTCAGTTAGTTAACAGTTTTTCACGATGACGCCTCCACGCTCGGAATTATTTCCATATGCGCTGACGCCACTTATATCAAGTGGTGAGAAGATCCTAAATGATCAATGACAAAAGCCTTGTTTTTATTTATTTTAAGCTTGATCATAAACTCATGTGCCGGTTCGGTTCTTGAGTTTCTACCTAGTGTATGTGATGGGTTTTGTATCTTTTATTATTGAGAATCATATCTTTTATTATTGAGAATCATATCTTTTATTATTGAGAATCATATCTTTTATTATTGAGAATCATCAAAGGATTGTCAAAAAACATCTTAAATTCTGTGTTCCTTCATAGCTTGATCTCATAGTGATCTCAATTTTGGTGAGTTTTGAGCTCTGGTTTGGAGAACAATGATGCTTATAATGCCCGGAAAAATACGTGTGTATCTTGTCAGGTGAATTCCTCAAAATGAGCATTCTATGTCAAAGAATAAACACACACACCACACACACACACACACACACACACACACACACACACACACACACACACACACACACCGCACGCACACACACACACACGGACACACGCACACATACACACACACACAAACACACACACAAACACACACACAAACACACACACGCACACACACACACACACACACACACACACACACATACACACGCCAGAGAGAGAGAAAGGAGAGAGAGAGAGAGAGAGAGAGAGAGGGAGAGAGAGAGAGAGAGAGAGAGAGAGAGAGAGAGAAGAGATACAGATAGAGAGAAGAGAGAAAAGAGAGACAGAGACAGATACAGACACAGAGACAGAAACAGAGAGACATAAAGACAGAGAGACAGACGGAGACAAATAGAGATAGAAAGAGATTGAGAGAGGGGGGAGAGAAAAAGAGAGAAAGTGAATTGAGAGAAAGACAGAGAGAGAAACAGATAAGCAGATAGACAGACAGATAGACAGACAGACAGACAGACAGACAGACAGACAAAGAGACAGAGACAGAAAGACCGACAGGCAAAGAGACAGAGATAGGGAGACAGAACAGAGAAACATGTACAGAAATGTATCGTGATGTGTTTTAATCGACCTATTTATATAACAAAACAACATATAGCTGGAAACTCAAACTTTCAACACGGTACCTCATTTTTCGGGGAGAAAGTCAAAGATTAATGTAATATTCTACAAATCTACCTGTGATGATAGTGAAACTATGTCTTATAAGAGTTTAACGTTTATTCACAAGGGATTTATCACGCTACGGCATTTCTATACATAACGCTGCACCCAAATGTACCAACAATTACCTGGTAGACTCGTTAAGTCTGCACGAAAATTAAACTCTAGCATTGTCTTGAAATGGAAAATGGAAAGAAAGAGACCGATGTCACAGTAAGCTGACACCACCAGAACCATCAGGTGCCCTGCCGCATGGCGTTGGCGATCATGGACTTCCATCTGTCTCTATCTCTCGTTGCCCCTAGCATCTCCCCCACCCTCCACGTCCCCAGCCACTCTGCAAGTCCGTCCAGCATTTTCTCCCTGGGTCTACCCGGTGCTCTCTTTCCCTCCAGCTTTCCCGTTGTGACCAGGAGTGTCACCTGCGCCGCATGACAGTCCCTACAGGACGAAGCTGCTCCATAGGTGCACCTATTTATGTCGTTGTTTTTTATTTTTTTGTTGTTGTCCATGATAACCAGGGAAAATTACGATGGTGGTTTCCCGTTGCCTTCCATCGGTTTGTATACGGTCTCTCCGCTAGCCTTACTCTCTCCTGAGACGTCCACAAGGCAGTGGAGCTATTCACCAATAGCTTGGGGGTCTGGTTCGTGGGCACCAGGGACACCACCAGAATCATGGAAATATTAAGATGCACAGCGAACGGGTCAGTTTTTAATGTTACGGGCTGGGATTGAACTCGAGATATCAGAACTTGAGTCCACGGCTCTATGAAAAGACCCAATCAGACAGCGTTATACATTTATGTGTGCCACCAGCCCACATTTGTTTAAAAGGTCAAGCTCCACGAATGTAGTCCAAGATAAGAGTTTTAAAAGCTGGTAGCTGCCATTCTGATCTCAACGACTGTGGTTGGTGTGAGCACATCTGTCTTCTGTCCACAAGTTTATCCATCTGACCATCGTCCAGAATGGCCATGAGAAAAATCATCCTTTGTCTCTTTGCTATGACGGTGTGCATGGCGTATTTTGGTCTTCCTGCTGAAGCCGGTTTGTTTCCTGATTTCATTTTTGATATTTGTCGTTTTGGTTTTTAAATAATTAAATGTAAGAACTGTAAGTGGAGTTTCAACTGTCATTTGTTTATTTCTTTGTTGTTGTTGTTTTTTTTGTTTGTTTTGTTTTGGTTTTCTTGGAGGGGAGGAAGGTTAACGACGGGCAGATTTGTTGTATTTGTTATACATCTCTCTCTCTGTCTCTCTCTTTCTCTCTCATTTTCTCTCTCCCCCTCTCTGTCTCATTCTCTCTCTCTCTCTCTCTCTCTCTCTCTCTCTCTCTCCGTCAGTCTCTCTCTATCTCTCTTTGTCTTTCCCTGTTTCTCTCTGTCTGTCTACCTGCTTGTCTGTCTGTCTGTCTGTCTCTCCCCCTCTCTCAATTCTCTTTCTCGGTGTCTCTCTGTCTCTTTCCTCCCCCCTCTCCCTCTCTCAATGTAGTTGAAAATATAGATCATTATAGATACAAATATAGATATAGATATATAGACTTGGACACAGATGTGTGTGTGTGTGTGTGGGGGGGGGGTATCGAGAGAGAGAGAGAGAGAGAGAGACAGACAGACAGACAGACAGACAGACAGACAGAGACAGAGAGAGATTTGTGTGTGTTGTGTGTCTGTGTGTTTGTCTTTCGTTCTTACTGTTGACGACTCAGAAGACACAGCAACGCTTCTACACGTCTTTACTGGAACATCCTGTATATAATTCTCAACGTACACTTATTCACATGTTACGATGAACAGAAATCAGTTCACATTTACACCAATATCATCCCCTGCTACTATCAGCAGGCTGATTACAGTCAACACACGTCACAGTTTGTGAGTATGTGTGTTTTGGTGTTTGTCACAATGAATTTGCCCTGCAAAATTGTGGGCTGCTCTTCAACGGGAGAGTGCGTCGTCACCGTGCCGCGCCACCAATTTCTATCATTTTCCTGTACCTTTTATGTTAACCAGTGGAAGCGAATTTGGTCTACAGAATGTTGCCTGAGACAACCTTTTCATTGCCGTGGGGTCTTTAACGTGCAGTGAGGACATGCCGTAATTGAAAGCTCGGTTACTCGAGCCATCAGAAAGGCTAGCACCCAGACAATCCCTTAAGATCGAGTTGAAGGGGGAAGGGGTGGGGGTGGGGAAACGTCCGTGTGAGATCCGTGATTCGATTTGAACCCAGGTTTTTCGTATTCACCGCAAGTGGTTTACAAGGACCTATGACACACTGACACCACCAGAATGGTTTGAATATTAACCCTTTGACTCCTGCACCCTGTCCTCCACCATTCTGCATTGTCAACCATGCTAGCAAAGCAAAAACAGCAGGAAGCTGGTGGATAGGGTGAGGGAATCGAACTGTCAAGTTTTTGCAGTTAGTGGATAAGGTGCTGGATCCAAAGGGTTAAGATGGGTAGCAAACAGGAAGTGTTTAATTTTGCGGGGTGGGATTGAAATCTATGCTTTTAATGTCAAGTTTCTATTGAAATCAAAAAGCCAATCTGATATATAAATATGAAAACGAAAACCAAGCAAGCAAGCAAGCAAGCGAGCAATCAATTAATCAAGCAAGCAAGCAAGCAAGCAACCAACCAAACAACAAACAACAAACAAACAAAAGCAATTGTGGCTCTTCAGGGAACTGAACCCGTGAGCCTTGACTTACAAGTGTGGCACTTTAGCCGAGTTAACTAGACTTCTAAAAAAAAAACCCATAGGTATATGTGACTCACTTAGGGTTTGCACGTATGGTCCCTGTGTTATCAATGTGATGTTGTGAACTACATACAGTTGCTATCTACAAGTATGTCCTTGGCCTTTTCTGTCTTACTCAATGTTAGCTGTAACACTGCCAGCTGTCTGGCTCACATCGTTCGTCAGTGTTCATATGTCCATCCTTCCATCCTTCCTTTCTTCTTTCCTTCCTTCCATCCTTCCTTCCTTCCTTCCTTCCTTCCTTCCATCCTTCCTTTCTTCTTTCCTTTCTTCCATCATTCCTTCCTTCCTTCCTTCCATCCTCCCTTCCTTCCTTCCATCCTTCCTTTCTTCTTTCCTTCCTTCCATCCTTCCTTCCTTCCTTCCTTCCATCCTTCCTTTCTTCTTTCCTTCCTTCCATCCTTCCTTTCTTCTTTCCTTCCTTCCATCCTTCCATCCTTCCTTCCTTCCATCCTTCCTTTCTCCCTTCCTTTCTTCTTTCCTTCCTTCATTCCTTCCTTCCTTCCATCCTTCCTTTCTCCCTTCCTTTCTTCTTTCCTTCCTTCCTTTCTTCTTTCCTTCCTTCCTTCCTTCCTTCCTTCCATCCTCCCTTTCTCCCTTCCTTTCTTCTTTCCTTCCTTCCTTCCTTCCATCCTTCCTTTCTCCCTTCCTTTCTTCTTTCCTTCCTTCCTTCCATCCTTCCTTTCTCCCTTCCTTTCTTCTTTCCTTCCTTCCTTTCTTCTTTCCTTCTTTCCTTCCTTCCTTCCTTCCTTCCATCCTCCCTTTCTCCCTTCCTTTCTTCTTTCCTTCCTTCCTTCCTTCCATCCTTCCTTTCTCCCTTCCTTTCTTCTTTCCTTCCTTCCTTCCATCCTTCCTTCCATCCTTCCTTTCTCCCTTCCTTTCTTCTTTCCTTCCTTCCTTCCTTCCTTCCCGTCATTCTTCAGTCATCCGTTCCTTCAGTTTTTCTGTCCTCTTTTCCTTACTTCTTTTCTTTTCTTCATTCCTTCCTTTCTTTCTTCTTCCCTGTCTCCTGTTTCATTTATTTTTTTTTCCTTTTTTCGTTTCATCCTTTCTTCCTTCCCTTCTTTCTTTCCTTCTTCCTTTCTTTTTTCTTCTTTTTCCCCTCTTTCCTTCTTTCCTTTTTCATTTCATCCTCCCATCCTTCCTTCTGGCTTTCTTCTTCCTTTTCTACATTCCGTACTTCATCTCTTTTTTTTCCTTCCTTCTTTCTGACTTTCTTCCTTTCTTACCTTCTTCATTCCTTCATTCTGTTTTTTTTTTTATCTATCTCAGCACCGACTTCACCGCCCCCCAAGACGTGTGCCAGTATCCATGGTATATGTATGGCCACAATGTCTATGATCCACTGTGGTGCCGGCGCCGACCACGAGGCCACGTGTCCCCTTGGTGACCAGCAGTACTGCTGCACCGGCTTTTTTCCACCTCACGGTGCATGAGCACCTAGTCACGTGCCAGCCAAGTTTGAGTCTATTCAGTCTCGACCGATTTCTTGAATTTCAAGACTGTGAATGTAATCAAAGAGCACGAAATAAATTTACAGAGGAAATAAGTATCAAGAAAGTGTGTTGACTGCTCAGTTTTAATGGAAGAAACTTAGACATGGATCTCTCTCTCTCTCCTCTCTCTCCTCTCTCTCTCTCTCTCTCTCTCTCTCTCTCTCTCTCTCTCTCTCTCTCTCTCTCTTTCCTCTGTTTCAGATGTGTGAGCGTTTGAGCATGCCAGTTAGGTCATTTCTCAGTGGTCAGGGGATCATGCTGATAATTGTGATATTGCAGAGGGCCTGAGTTCGGTCCTTAGGCGAGTCACAGAGATCTTGTTGCTGTTGTTGTAGTGATGGTGGTGTTTGTGGTGGTTGTGGGTGTTATTGCTGGTTGTGGTTGTTATTGTTGTTGTCACTGTTCTTTTTTCAGTGATCACTTGGCCCAATCGGTCAGAGGGCCATGCGTCCTTGTGCGGGCCAGGTTTTTTTTAGGAAGCTGTTGTTATACGTGTGCTAGCAGACATGGGTGGAGCACATGTGTAAATTGCCCAGTTTGATGATTCTCTTGATAAAGTCCAGTCTGTAAATTTCACATTATCAACGATACATAAAATCCAACCATAAATAAGAAACAACAGGAATGGAAAAATAAGTAAGTAAATAAACAGATGAATAAAATTGATAAATCAATAAGCAAATGAATAAGCAGATGCATAAATAAACAACAAAACCCACATATGAATGAATGAATGATTAAATAAATCAATGAATAAATAAATGAAAATAATAGAAAAATACATCGATGCACAGTGGACTTCGCATTTACTTTCCATGTATCAGTTGGCCATGTTGGAAAGCTAGTCATTCGAAGGGAAATAATCCGCTTCCTCTCATAGTCTAGGATTTTGTGAAGATGGCAGTATACTCCCTTGCCAAGTTCAGCCTGGCGATGCCTTGCCTTTCTTTTCCACTTCAAGAGTTGGAGGGGAGAGGGGTGAACCAATCCTATCGTGCCTGTGTGTCCACATAGTTTTGTTTGTCTGTTATTTCTTTGTTTGCGATTGCGTTTACCTGTTTGTCTACTAGTTTATATCCAGTTTGATAAACTCTGATCATTTTTCACATCGTTGAAATATCTATTATGTGACGCACGGTGAGTCCAAATTAGTGTGAAGAACAGCGCTACGAA
>JAPXFY010000015.1:80327437-80337437 GCA_030674185.1 Monoplex corrugatus
TTGGTGTAGTCAACAAAGCATAACTACAAATCCTTATTCATCTCAAATGACCTCTCTATGATAGTTCTTAGGAGGCATATGGCATTAATAGTTCCTTTCCCTTCCACAAATCCACACTGTTCATCTGCTATTTCTCTTTTTGATTCTATTCCTTGTCCTTATTATGATTATTCTTAACAGGAGTTTTGTTACATGACTCATCAAACTGATTTTGCGATGAAGTTCGCATTCTATAACCCCTGTCTTCTTTGTAAGTGCAATGAAAATTGATTTTGACATATCTTTGGGGATTTTTCCAATGTCGTAAATTTCATTTAGGAGGACTGTTATTTGTTCGATGCCCAATTCCTCCAGGGCTTCAATCATCTTTGTAGTAATGTTGTCCGGTCCTGTGGCTTTTCCTGGTTTCATCTTTTTCAGTGCTGCTCTAACTTGATCTTTTATTGTGGGTGGTCGTTCAAAGTTCTTTTTTATAAAGTGTTCTTCGTTTCTATCATCCTCAAAAAGTTCTTTAATGTACTCTCCCCATCTGTCTAATATTTTGTCTTTTGCCATGATAAGCGTGCCATCTTTCGATTTCAAGGAACCGTACATACCCTGAGGATCCGTTTTGTGTCGGTCTTCCATTTCTTTGCACTCTGTTTTCAGTGAAGCTTCCTTAACTTCATTGCTCCTATTCTTGATCTCCTTGTTTATCTTCCTGTATATCTCCTCGTTTCTTTTTGCCTTCCTCCTTTCCTCCATCAAGCCCAAAATTTCATTAGTCATCCAGCTCTTTTTTTGCTTTTCTATCTGCCTTAGGGATTTCTTCACAAGCTTCATTTATCGAACTTCTCAACTTTGTCCATTGTTCCTCATTGTCACTAACGTCTTCCAGAGCACTGAATTTGTTTTGAACATGTACATTAACTTTTTTACGTATCACTTTATCTGTCTTTAAGAGTCCAAGGTTTAGTTTGATGTTGCTTTTGGTCAGTTTCCTTTTCCTCAATTTTAGTCTAAATCTTCCCACTACAGGATTGTGGTCACTGTTGCAGTCTGCGCCTGGTAGTGTTTTTGCTGACAGTAAAGAATTTCTAAATCTTTTGTTGATCAGAATGTAGTCAATCTGATTTTTGGTATTATCTCCTGGACTCATCCAAGTCCATTTTCTTCTATTAGGCTGCTCAAACCAGGTGTTTCCTACTATGAACTCATTCATCCGAGCCCATTCTACAAGTTTGTCTCCCCTTTCATTTTGCGTACCAAGGCATGAGGTCCAACTATATCCTCCACCCTATCCTGTCCCACTATAGCTTAAACTCTCCCATTATTATAGTAACTTCTTGTGATTTACATTGGACTTTGGCCATCTCTAATACTTCGTAGAAGTTGTCGATGTCTTCCTGAGTACTTGCAGATGTTGGTGCATACACCTGAATGATGTTGATAGCAAATGGTTTGCCTCCCAATTTGACCAGCAAAACTCTGTTGGACACAGCCCAGTATCCCTTAACTGCGTTTGATTTGTCCTTGTCCCTTGTCCATCATGATGCCTACTCCTCTTTCATATGAGTTACCACCACAGTATATCATTGCCCCCTTCCATCTCACTTCCCCTAGTCCTAAAATACCAATGTTAAGCCTTTCCATCTCTGTTTTGATATTTTCTAATTCACCCTTCTGCAACAGTGTTCTTATATTCCATGGTGCAACTTTGATGTTTTTAAATCTGAGTTTAGGGGGTTTGGTCGCAATAATTTGCTGATGGTCTGGTGTCACCTGCGCCGCATGACGGTCCCTACCGGACGAAGCTGCTCCACAGGATGACCTATTTACGTCGTTGTCTTCATTTTTCATTTTTCTGTTTCTGTCCGCGAGTAACCTCAGAAAATGACTATGGTGGTTTCCCGTTGCCTTCCATCGGTTTGTGTACGGTCTCTCCGCTAGCCTTACTCTCTCCCGAGATGTCCACAAGGCAGTGGAGCTATTCACCCATAGCTTGAGGATCTGGTTCGTGGGCACCAGGGCATATCCACACGCCGGTGGGCCTGCGTGTATCACGTTTGGGGGTCAGACCTCCTCCGAGTCCCACGAGATTTAGCCTGAGTCCGTGAGGTGCTCAGTTACCGCCTGTCGCCACGAGGAGGCACAACGTAGGGCTTGCTGATGGAGAGGCTATGTACTGACAGGAAGAGACTTACGCCTTCTGCTCTTCTTTTCGCATAGCTGCAAGTAGCAGCGCTAGCCAGCGGTGCAGGCTGAAGCCGACACACTAGACGCATCTCATCTGCCGATGACAAACGATTGACATATGGATGTAGAAATTGAATTATAAATCATTTCTACTGCTTCGTTAATACTGCGTCCTATAGTCCGTCTATATTTCTCTAGATAGGGGCTGATGCGTGTTTGCTTAACGTATGTCTTGCGTATAATCATACTTTTTTGAAGAGAGTGGGGCATTCGTGAGATGAGACACTATGTAGACAGGCATTGTTAACATTATTCATGTACACGAATTTACCATCACGCGCTCAATCATTCCGGAGTCAATTGAATATACATGTAAAGCAGAAACTGAATTATTAACTCAAGAAAGCACCTGTCACCTACTGAATATCCAGTCACTTTATAAATGTTGATCGTTGTTGGCTCTTAACATATTGCATGTTTATAATTTGGGATATCTGATGCAGACGAACAGTTTACCCATGACATCTTGGAATTCGTTTCTGAATCTCTGTCCCGTCAAGCAATATAAATAAAAGTTCAAAGAGAAATTGAAATAACCAATACAAAAGAAAAGTTTCTGCAGAAAGTAGTCATAAGCCAGCTCGTGGACATCCTTGACTTTACTGCTGTGGACAAAAGTAAAGTCTATCATATTCTTCAGGGCGAGCGGTAAGGTGAAGACAATGAAGGACACTGACACAACCAGAGTCGTGAGAGTGATGGAGTTCACTTTTCTTTCTCTCTCACTCTGCTGTTCGTCTGTGGTAGCAAACTGGTCACCAGCTTCCTTCACGGATGTTCTTAACTTCACCACCAGCACAACATTACTGACCATAAGACAGATGAAAGGTAAAACCGAATACAGCAACATATCGATAGAGCCAAACACTTCAATCAGAAATTTTAGGTAGTGTTCTTTCAGTCCACACTTTTTACCTGAAACTTCCAGTCCGTACAAGAAGTGAGAGTAAGCCAGGCTGAAAAAGATGATGATGCTCACGATGATGCCCCAAGACCCCCTTGACGTACACACCACGTTGACACGATGAGGCCACACCACGGACACAGCCCTGTGGGACACCATCACCACCACAAACCAAACGGAACAGGCAACGGCCGTGTTCCGGATAAAGATGGCCGTCTTACAGATAGCGTCATGAGGACCGAACGGACGGAAGACTGTCACTGTTACGATCCAATCGCGAAGAGGTCCCGTGATGTTGACGCAGAGATCGGTCACAGCCAGACACAGGAAATAACGATCCAAGGCTGAACGGTTAGTCTGGAACCTACGAAGGATGACGATGATCATGACGTTGCCGAACATGCCCAGAGCAAACAGAATGGGCAGACAGATGGCCCTGATCCAGTACATTATCTTTACTAATGGCAGCGAATTATAATCAACATAGTTTGCAGCGGTGACATAAACCACTGTCGTGGCGTTGGATGTAGTCATCGTCTTGTAATTTTCATTTCCGTCGTTCATGTTTCTGAATGATTAAACCTGTTGTTTTATCTTTCTATAAACAGCACTTTAAAACACTTTAGATACCAAATGACGACTCTGTCTGATTTTGAAGGAAAAAAGGCATAGGTTGATGCACCACACACACACACACACACACACACACACACACACACACACATACACACCATCCACACAACACACCACACACACACACACACACCACACACACACACGCTAGCACCACACACACACACACACACACACACACACACACACACACACACACACACACACACACACACACACACACACACACAACACAACACACACACACACAACAACACACACCAACCAAAACTCAGTAACAACTCTTTCTGATTTTGAAAAAAAAAATTAAATAGGCTGATACACAACAACACGTTTCGGTTTCTATGGCCAGTTTATCACATCACGCACCCTTCATATGGCTTTGTAAGAGGCTACAAGAGCACAGAAACAGTGTATGTCAAAGGTCAAAGGTCTTTAAATGCCTATCAGTTAACATCAGGAAGAGAGTTCTTGAATGTTATATAGAACCAATACTGTTGTACGGATGTGAGGCGTGGACTGTCAACAAGCAAAGCCAGAACAAGATTGATTCAGCCGAGATGTGGTTTCGAAGAAGAATGTTGAGAGTTCCATGGACAGCAAAGAAAACAAACGAGACAGTCTTGATAGAGGCAGACACAAGTAGATCACTCATAAGGAAGATTAGGAAAAGACAGGCAACATTTATAGGCCATTTTATGAGGATGGGGGATTTGGAGCACCTGGTCACATTGGGAAAGCTGGAGGGAAAAGAGAGCACCAGGTAGACCCATGGAGAAAAATGCTAGACGGATTTGCGGAGTGCCTGAAGACGAGGAGGGTGAAGGAGATGCTGGGGGCAACAAGAGATAGAGACAGATGGAAGTCCATGATCGTCAACACCATGCGGCAAGGCACCTGATGATGATGATGATGATGAAAGGTCTTTAACTATGACATGCTAGAACGAAGTACTGGATAGCATTGTCGACAGCTAGCAAATAGCATTGTATGGGTCACCCCCACAACAAATACACGGGCTGCTTTCAGAGAGAAGGACGAGGAAAAGAAAAAGAGAACACACAAAAAAGATTGACCAACGTACCAAGATAGACAAGCGACGCTTTAAATCCAACCTAGAAAATAACCAGAAACAGCAACCCCAGAGCCCATGTGGAAAGTGATTGACATCATCACGGGACAAAATCCAAAGAAATCGCCACTGCTGCCCACTGATGAAGTCTAACTTGCAGGTGAGCTGAACACCTTCTACACCAAGTCTGACAAGCATGACTTCAGAGTTTGAGGTTCAAATTTTCAAGACGTCGTCTCCACGCTCGGAACGAATTCGATATGCACTAACGTCACAGGTGTCATGTGTATGGTGATCATGGCACAAGCCTTTAGCCTGCACCTAAACCCATGAGCTCACCAGGTCCTGAGACCCTACCTAGCTTATGTTTTACCTAGTTTATATTTCATACTGGCATTGTATCAGCCTATCACTGCAATAAGTCTTGGTTACATGTAAATGACATGTATGTAAATAAAGTTGCCAACAGCACCGGGTGTCATCCATCCAAGTACAAACTGGGCTTGACTTTGCTTAACTTCGGTGATCGGACGAGAACTGGTGTTTTTAATGTGGTTTGGCCGTTTGTGTGTGTGTGTGTGTGTGTGTGTGTGTGTGTGTGTGTGTGTGTGTGTGTGTGTGTGTGTGTGTGTGTGTGTGTGTGTGTGTGTGTGTGTGTGTGTGTGTGTGTGTGTGTGTTTTGTCACTCACATAAGTACAGAAGCAAGCAATGGAAAAAGTTCATAATAGTTATTAATGAGAAAACAGAAGTGCAGAAGTGTTTTAAACAAGACAATACTCGCTATCTTGCAGGTTCTAACAAAATCAGTGGCGAGTCCTGAAGGAATGCAGTGTTGCCCTGGCTCTTGTTTTCACTCGCTTGTTCCAAAGATCTGTAGATGAAGGCTCAATTCCAGCTATCTGGAAAACTTCCACCGTGCGAATAGAGCCATATCAGTGCTATAGCCGTTTAAAAACATACAATACTTGAAAAGGTAAAAAAAGGAAAAGAAAATCAAGTACACATATCAATGCATTCGCGCACATAATCTAAGGAGATGCCCCTGGCATTGACCACTCCGTCCAATTGATCACACACAGGATTTAGAAAAACAAACCTAAATATAAACTGAAACATAACACTTAATAATGTACCCAACTGCCAATCCTAAGAAAAAGTACGAAAGACTTTATCGAACACATATAGGTGAATGGACCAGCAAGGCAGAAAATGATAGAAAGAAATGATAGAAAGCAAAGGATCAAGACAGAAACAAAGAGAGTGACAAAAAAGAGGAACATTTTAGCACGAGTTTCCAGAAGGAGAGGATACTATTTATATTGAAAGAGGCCCCAGCATCCCACATAAGCTAAATAACTACAGGCCCGTCGCTCTCACGTCCTATTTCACCTTCCAATATGCACAGAAATTTATACTGCACCAACTGAGGGTAGAAACGGCACAGAAGTGTGGTAACTCAAAGAAGAAAACACCGAAGACGCCTTACTGACCCGTCACCACAATTTCTCTCAACACCTGGACCAACCAAAGCCTGCTTGCTTCTTATGCTACATGCCTACAGAGCAGTCAGAATTCTGCGGCCCATCTTGCTCTTTGTGAAAAGAGGTTTGATCAGGTCATTCCCTTTCTTCACTTTTTCCACAGGTTGTCTATTATTCAAAGAATGTCATTATAAACTCAATACATTATGCTACAGTTGTATCAATGGTATTGCGCTTGTTTATCTTTGTGATCACCTCTGAATGCACGCCCACCTCTTCCCGATTTCTTTGTTTTGCTTCTGACACTGCTTGTTTGCAAAAATCTTCGACACCATTATTCCACATTCGGTCGCCGCTCTTTTTCATTGTCTGGTTCATATAACTAGCATGAGTTTCCCTTTCTCTTCGCCAGTTACATACTCTGACTTCCTTCAAGTCAAACTTGAAGACCTACGTTTTTGTCCAGCAGTGATTCCCCTGTCTACGTGTCCACCCCTCTGTCCACTCGCCTTCTGCCCTGCCCCTTCTAGTATGCATGTGTGTTGTTCCATTGTATTTGTCACTGTGATTGAATGACGTAGTAAATGACAAGAGTATATGCTTTGATTTGATCTGTGTGTCAAGATTTGGCGCTTTATCATCGTCATCATCATCATCATCATCATCATCATCATCATCATCATCATCATCATCATCATCATTATTATTATTATTATAATTATTATTATTGTTGTTATTGTTATTATTGTCATTGTTATCATTATTGTTGTCATCATCAGCATCATCAGCAGCATCATCATCATCATCATTGCTATCATCATCATCGGTATCATCATCAGCAGCAGCAGCAGCAGCAGCAGCAGCAGCAGCAGCAGCAGCAGCAGCAGCAGCATCGTCGTCGTCGTCATCGTCGTCATCATCGTCATCATCATCACCATCGTCATCACCATCACCATCATCATCATCATCATCATCATCATCATCATCATCATCATCATCATCATCATCATCATCATCATCATCATCATCATGATTTTGTTGTTGTTGCTACTGCTATTATTGTTGTTATCATAGTTGTCACCATTATTATCATTATCATGAAAGAGATTGTTACCAGTAAATGAGGTATCATAGACTGATACGGTTGTTACCATTGAATGGAGACTCACACTAAACTAAGGTTGTTATTAATGTATGACTACCATAGGTAAATAAGCTAGTTACCAGTTAATGATCATACTCAAATGAATTTGTTATCAATGAGTGAAGTATCATCAAATCAAAACAGATATATACCAATGAGTAAACTACTATCCTCACATAACGTTCTTACCAATAAAAATGAAGTATTATATCCCAGTAATTTTTTTTTACCAGTGAGTGAGATAATATAGTCAAACAAGGTTTATTCCAAACAATTACAGCTGTTACGGACATAGTGTTACCAACAAAATAATGAAGTATGATTTTACGCAGATGACACCGTGCTAATTGCAGAAAATGAAAGGGACCTATAAAACCTTGTGCATATAGTAGAAAAAGAAAGCAAAAATAAAGGGTTAGAGCTAAATAGCAAGAAGACTGAAGTCATGGTAATCAGTAAAAAACATGAAATCCCCTCATCCAAAACAACAGCAAACGGCACAACTTTGAACCAGGTTGATAAGTTTTAAATATCTGGGAACGATCATCTCACCAGACGGCAGATGCACATCAGAAATAGCCAGAATTGACCGAACCAAAACAGCATTCAAGAAGATGAAAAGCATTCATACCAGCGAATGCCTGTCAATTAACATCAGGAAGAGAGTTCTTGAATGTTATAGAGAACTGATAATTTTATACGGTTGTGAGGCGTGGACAGTCACACAAGCAAAGCCAGAACAAGATTGAGGCAGCCGAGATGTGGTTTGTAAAAAGAGTGTTGAGAGTTCCATGGACAGCAAGGAAAACAAACGAGACAGTCTTGATGGAGGCAGACACAAGAAGATCATTGATAACGAAGATTAGGAAAAGACATGCAACACGTATAGTCCATTTTAAGAGGAAATGGGAATTAAAGCACCTGGTCACAACAGGAAAGGTGGATGGAAAGAGAGCACCAGGTAGACCCAGTGAGAAAATATTGGGACGGACTTGCAAGGTGCCTGAAGACAGAGAGGGTGGAAGATGTGATTGCAGCAACAAGGGATAGAAACTTATGGAGGGCCATGATCGCCAACGCCATGCGGCAGGGCACTTGATGATGATGACGATGGATAAAAGCTGTTATGCAAATAAGGTACTTACCAACAAATGAAACGATATGTTAAACTAGGCATGTTCCAGTGAAGTACTAAACTCAAATGAGGTCGTTACCTATTGAACGAATTTTCATATTCGAGCAAAGTTTATAGGAACTAGAAAAACACGAAAATAGAATCAGAACGCGTATTTAATATAACCAGACAAGACATGTGGAAATTGTCAGCCAGCTGGCCTTTGTCAAGCGCAAACGTAAGACCACAAAGGAATAAACACCACATACAAAAACTAGGAGAAAAAGACTAAAACTTCCGTGCTGCTATGTTTAGAACATTGATGAAAGCTTATACTGAAATATACTGAAATAAGGCTTTCACCAACACATAAACTATCATGCTCAATCACTGAAATAAGGCTTTCACCAACACATAAACTATCATGCTCAATCACTGAAATAATGCTTTCACCAACACATAAACTATCATGCTCAATCACTGAAATAAGGCTTTCACCAACACATAAACTATCATGCTCAATCACTGAAATAAGGCTTTCACCAACACATAAACTATCATGCTCAATCACTGAAATAAGGCTTTCACCAACACATAAACTATCATGCTCAATCACTGAAATAAGGCTTTCACCAACACATAAACTATCATGCTCAATCACTGAAATAAGGCTTTCACCAACACATACACTATCATGCTCAATCACTGAAATAAGACTTTCACCAACACATAAACTATCATGCTCAATCACTGAAATAAGACTTTCACCAACACATAAACTACCATGCTCAATCACTGAAATAAGGCTTTCACCAACACATAAACTATCATGCTCAATCACTGAAATAAGGCTTTCACCAACACATAAACTATCATGCTCAATCACTGAAATAAGGCTTTCACCGACATATAAACTATCATGCTCAATCACTGAAACAAGACTTTCACCAACACATAAACTATCATGCTCAATCACTGAAATAAGACTTTCACCAACACATAAACTATCATGCTCAATCACTGAAATAAGACTTTCACCAACACATACACTATCATGCTCAATCACTGAAATAAGACTTTCACCAACACATAAACTATCATGCTCAATCACTGAAATAAGACTTTCACCAACACATAAACTATCATGCTCAATCACTGAAATAAGACTTTCACCAACACATACACTATCATGCTCAATCACTGAAATAAGACTTTCACCAACACATAAACTATCATGCTCAATCACTGAAATAAGGCTTTCACCAACACATAAACTATCATGCTCAATCACTGAAATAAGACTTTCACCAACACGTAAACTATCATGCTCAATCACTGAAATAAGACTTTCACCAACACATAAACTATCATGCTCAATCACTGAAATAAGACTTTCTCCAACACATAAACTATCAT